>JAQGBT010000403.1:0-54491 GCA_034698585.1 Disparrhopalites patrizii
ATTATTAATACAGTAAAGTCGTATATAATAAAGCTCTTAATATTTACAAAATACCTTCGACTTCTAAGGGTACTTTCAAGTACCTTTTCACTTTTTTATCAAAAGGATTTTACACACTTTTACACGGCTTTTCTTCAAATTCTTGAACATCTTGAACACGCCAAAGAAAAAGTACCTTTGGCAAAAAGGAACAATTCTCACAATCAAACAGTCACAGCCATAACATATGAATAGGAAAAAAAAGTAAAATTATTAATACTTACAAAAAAAGGTCGACAAAATGCACTTGTCTACACGCAAGTGATAACATTTTTTTAACAAGATGTACCATTATTATTTCCTTTTAAACACTGTCATCCCCTGTATAAAGGAATTTCTGTGGACTTATGTTATAGCATTTGTATTTTCCTTGTAAAGAAAGCAAAAGTGATATTTTATAAGAAATGATACATACAAATATACACGCGTCTCAACACGTTCTTAGTACTTCACGGAGCAAAAGTGTTTGGGGTCATTTTGAAGGTCTGTGCATGATAAACAAAAGGCGTGGTAATTTTTCTAAAACACAACCGGGTTGTCCATTTTTTTTATCAAATTCCCACCAAAAATCCTCCCCCCTTCAAAAACCCCACAGGAACGGTTTGGGGTGAACAATGAGGTATAAATTTTACTATTACTATTTTAAAAAAAAAAATTTCTACCTCTATACCACGGACGCTCCTGGCCAAGTATAAAAGTTACCTTACATCCTAAATCAAATCACAGTTGAAACTCAGATTCGTGAGAAGTCAAACAAAGCTCAAACCCTTCAGTCAAAAAATCTCCAGTTGAAGATCTACGAAGTACGAGAAGAAATTCATCATGGCCAACAAAATGATTGTACGTGGAACAAGTGTTCATTTGTGTTTCTTGTGGATTTTAATTTTTTTAATTATATTTTTTCTGGTATTATTTGGTGTTAAAAGTGACCAAAAATCTTCTGACATTCTCCTTTTTCTCCAGGTCATCGCCGTCCTTGCCTGCATCGCCTTGGCCACGGCTGCCCCGACATTGGAAGAGAGAAAAGATGAGAAATTGGACACGGCTAATTCTTACGGGATCGGCTATGGACTTTATCCAAATGCGTATTCCGGCTTAGGCTACAATCCTTACACTCTCCCTTATAACGGATATGGAGCCTATGGCTTAGGCTATGGTGCCCTGGGTCACGCCGGATATGGTGGATACCTCCCAGTCTACACTGCTGGTTATGGTGGCTATGGGGGTCACGGTTAGATTTTTTAATTTTTTACATTTTTTTTAGATATTTTCCCGAAAATTCTACTGCCTTTATTGAGACTTTTCTGACTCCGACTTTGACTTGGATTTAGGATTCGGAGGTTACTACAACGGAATCGCCGGCTATTAAAGCAATTCCGCGCTCTCCTGGAATTTCCCTCCCAGGACCTAACCACATCCATTCAAGCTGATGAAGACCAATAACAGAGAAAAAAAAATCCTAAAAAATTAAAATGTAATTTTTTACGCCTTAATATCTAATATAGACAAGTAGTGATTTTGAAATTTTAACCCAAAATTCCATTTCTTTACATTTTAGTCTTATAATTCTTACCAGTGATTGTTATAGTAAACCAAATAAGTACACTAAAATGTTCCTAAAAAAATCTACAAAATTTTTACACAGTACAAAACATATTCCGCACTGTACATACATTGTGTATAATGAACTTAATTTGAGCTCAATTTTAAATAAAGGAAAGTTTCAAAAAAAAACTCTTGCGGGATTAAATACATTTTTTACTAAGGAATTACGACATAATTACTGGATTATCAGTGATAATCCTAATCGCGTAATTAATCCCTTAATACCTTCCTACTGGGCAACTGGGCATTAATTAAACGTTTAATAGTCATTAATTCAGTCTCCTTTGTCACGCATGTATTTTTGACATTTTGAAATTATCATTGGACGATTGAGCTGTATAGGCGCCAGTTTTAAACAACAACGTGTTATTTCTGTTCTTACTTTTCAATCGTCTGTTGTCTGTTCTAACTCCTGAAGTTCTCTGGGTCAGCATCTACAAAGGTCAGGCAGGGGCAGGGTCACCCTTGATTTACATTTACTTAACAGATCAACTATCCTGCAAGGTTTCCTTTCATTGCTCATTATACGTATTAGTCAATTAAATATTACTAAATAAATTCATTTGGCAAACGCGTTTGACTCACATGTGTCAACATGGACCAGCCGACGGAAAGATCTGCATTTGCAAATACAGTTGTTTTTCTTGGTTGATTTGCAGGTAAATCTTGGGTACGGTTGAATTTGCCATTGCGAATTTCAGTTACTACAGATTGGTTGTGAATTGTGGAAGTGTTGTTTCCGCATGAATTGCAATCATGCCATCAATAATTGTTGAGTCGGAGCACGTGTCGGCGGGTTGCAATTGCACGTACAATTCTTTTGAAATACCTGATGATTCCCTTGTCGTTTATGGTGCTAATCATGCACTAGTATTCTACGATTTAGAGGTAAGTGTATGTTTTTAGCTGTAATGGTGGATGTAAATTTCTTAATGGATGGAAACTATAGTCATGGTTTAATTCTTCTGTGCATTGTGTATTTGTATTGTTACCTTGATGTTACCTCGTATGCATTGCATACGAAATTCGGTGTAATGATGACTATGCATTATCTTGTGTTACAGGAAGAAAAAGTTGTGAAAACGGCGGTGGTTCATGGAGGTCGGGTCAATTGTGTTCGCAGCGTCAAAGAGTATGCTATTTTGCCATTCAAATGTGTGCATGTGCAATTCGTATTTGTTATTATAAGTTTATGTGTATTTGTATATGTACAGAGAATGGTTAAAATTATAAAGTACATATGCGTATATAGTATATGTATGTATATCTATATGCATTAATGAAATGGTTTATCCAGCATTCCTCGGAAGGCCTTGGTGTCATGTGCTTCTGATGGTTCGGTTGTATTGTGGAAGGAGGACGAGGGCCCTTCAGTAGGATATTCACCGGTGGTACACGACAAAATACAGAAATGTTCTATTACGGTGATTGATGCCATTCAAATTGAACCCGAAACCGTACTTATTGGTTGCATTACGGCTTTGTCTAAAGTGATTTTACTTCGGTTGGATGAATCAGGTAAACCCTAAACACATTTATTTTCACACGTGAACCACAACATTAACCATATTATTGAAATTGGAAATGGGGATTAATTTCAGCTGCGGAAAAACGACTGGAAATATTTCAGGAGTTCGACTTGAAGCTATCCGTAGCCTTGGATATTTGTTTTTACAATTTTAAGACATGCGAAACTAGCATAGTTTTAGCATTTGGCATGGATAACGGCTCTATAATTTTACATACACCAGAAACAGAGCAACTTACAAACCTACAATTCAAGCAAAAAGTACATCTCAAAAAGCACGAAGATTGGGTTAGATGCTTGACATTTGGCACCTGTAAGTTTTTTCTTATCCTTTCATGTGTTTATTAATGTCATTGCTAGTTAAGTTGTGTTAATAATAATTGCGAAAACTAATTAATTAGATAATAATGACATTCTGCTGGCTGCCGGAGGCGAGGATTATTTTATTTCCATTTGGAGGTTCGTTGAAGCAGAGTTGGAAGCTGGTGAGTTGGAATTCCAAGTGCATAAACTTGGAAAATATAGTATCGTTCTAGACTCCATGGTAATTGGTCATGAAGGATGGATTAATTCTCTTCATTGGAACCAGGCGGCGGATACTCGTGCTGGTAAGAGTCGTTAGCCAAATGTAACCGCAGTACACTTACTGACCAGTTTCATCACAGTTTACGGTCAATTTGCTATACGATACTGGAATTCAATTGTTTACGTTTATTATAGGTGGATTGGTGTCTTGTTCAAGTGATCAATCTATAATTATTTGGGACAAGATCGATAGTTCGTGGTCCGAAAAATACCGTTTTGGTACTATTGGTGGGGATATCCCTGGTGGATTTGGAGCCAAATCGAGAGGAAAATTTGTAGCTACTTGTGGATTTCATGGGGCTATTCAAATATGGAAGGTATTTACTATTTACAAATAAATTCTTAGCCGTTAAGCCTTATCCTTACCAACGGGGATTCTGTACTGTTCTCTTTGAAGGCTGAAGATCCAGAAAATGATGGTTGGACGGTCAAACCTAGTGTAACGGGCCATTTTGGTCCCATATCTGATTTGGATTACAACCCAGGAGGACAATATGTAATCACTACTAGCGTGGACCAAACAACAAGAATTCATTCACCTTGGGGTGAAAATCGTTGGCATGAAATAGGTCGACCGCAGATACACGGCCATGATTTGTTTACAGCAAAGTGTTTGGGAGATTATATAGTTTCTGGAGCAGAAGAAAAAATTTTGCGTGCCTTTCAACCAACTGAAATTTTCGTACGAAATCTGGAAAATGCGAGCGAAATTTGTGCTGACTTTCTGGAACATGTTGTACCTGCGGCTTCTTTACCCGCGCTAGGTTTGTCGAATCAATCTGAAAGCAAACATGCAACAGACGGATTTGATATCGACTATTACAAAACCTTGAGTTTAAATTCAAGATTAGACGAAGACTTTTTAAGATCGCAAACGTTATGGCCTGAATTAAGCAAGCTTTATGGACACGTGTATGAAATATGCTGCATTGCTACTGCGTCCAAGCATGCTCTTGTAGCTAGTGGCTCGCAAGCAACGAAACAGCAGTATGCTGCCATTATACTGTGGTAAGATCCAAAACAATTGACTGAATTTAAATTATTATGCAAATATTCCCATATGATAATATACATTTTAGCTTCTCCCCTCATTTTGTCTTTGCCCCTGAGTTCATCGCCTTTCGTCTACCTCCTTTATCCACGGTATGACGGCACGGATTAAAATCAAAATTCATAAATTTCAGGTCTGCAACAGATTGGAAAAATTTAGGCGAATTTCGATTTCATAATCTAAATGTCACAGACTTGGAGTTTTCTAAAAGCGAGAATCGTCTCTTAAGTTCATCGAGAGATCGCACTTGGGCACTTTGGGAAGTGGTGTCAGACAGTACGTATAGTCTCAAATTTCTGGAGTCCGGAAACTTTCATACCAGAGCTTTGTGGGTCGGAACCTGGGCTACAAATGATAGTTTTTTTGCTACTGGTGGTCGAGATAAGAAGTTAGCAATTTGGACTAATACGAACGCCGATGAGAACACGTAAACTACAATGTCTTATTTTTAGTTATTATGAAGCTAATCATTGGAAGGATTTCCAAATGCCGCAGAGTGTGTTTCTGCAATTTATATGTATTTTTGGTTATATCATAGGTCATCCAAGTATCAAGTTGTCGCAAGTCAGACATTTACAGCGTCAGTTTCATCTGCCTCAATCAATTCCAAAAATTTAATTGCAGTAGGTCTTGAATCAGGGTTACTTCATCTATATCTGGTAAACTTTTTAAAGGAGACCGGGATCGAACTTTCGCATATGTGCATGCTTGATCACAGGTAATAATAAATAATAATACATCTCTGTATGCAATGTAAAGTGTATGGTGTTGTGTAACAATAGTTTGTAACTTAATGCGATTCGAAATCTATTTTTAGTCTGTCACACCACGGTACCATCCAGCGATTGCGATTTAATCCTAAAAAAGATGACGAACTAGCATCTGCTGGAGCGGATAAATTCTTTCGAGTATACAAGATTTTTTTAAGCTAGTGTTAGATGTATATATAAGATCGAATAGCATTGTTATTCTTTTTTATGCTTGTTGTGTATGTAGTATGTACTATAATAATAACATAATATGTATTGTACATATCTACTTAAACGTTTGTATGTGCGCCCTACGTCCTAGCAATACCTTTACAAAAAACGAAAAAGCGAGCAAATAAAACGCTGCGTGTTTGACATGCACTGTGTCAAAAGTTTTCTCATTTGTTATTTTTTCCTTTATTTCTAAAGGTTTCAACTATACCGAAACGTTTCTGCACTCTTGTATTTGATATTTTAAAAATACACATCCACAAAAACAGTGGAGCTTTCTGATTCAATTATTTTTCCGGTGTATGGAGGATAATCATTTGTTACAGCTGCAACTTTTTAACGTTTATTATGCCAAGGAAATCACTGAAACATTCCCAATACAAAAATCATTACAAGTAGACAGACATTGTAATGGAGTAGGAACCCTTTATATTCTATACATACTTGAAATATGTATGTACATGCTATATGACCAATTTTGTAGCGTATAGTAGAGAAAATGCATTTAATATTTAATGGCAGAACCGTAAATTTAGCAGAAACAGACGCCATAAAAATGAAACATTTCATTATATATTCAAATGCAGTTTCTGAATTATTGATTGATATACATACATAGTTACATAGTATGTTTGCATTTATGTGGAAAATATCTGTATTTATGCGAGAAAGTCACACTAAAATACACGTAGATTGTCATGGAAGCTTAAAGTTAAGGCCCTCGCTTTAAAATGTATACATTTGTTAAAGGTTGACCGTCTGCTGTTTTTACTGGCAAAATTTCTACTTTAAGGGGGGCTTCTCGAGGAGGCTGCAGGGGAAGTTTTGGTACCACGGAGGACGTTGAGCAGACCGGGATAGAAATACCTTCAGCTCTTCTCTCACAGCCCTTTCTTGGTCTGCCACGCTTGGGCTTTGACGGAATAATGGTAGGATTACTTTTCACCATAGACGAGGCCGAAGACACAACGGGTGAAGTAACTGTAGTTGGCAATGTAATTAAAGTTGTACTAGTGGTGGCGGTCTGGCGAGAAGCTGTACTATGCTTCAAAATTTGTGGTTGAAATTCGGAGATGCGTTGTGAAGGCAACTTCGAACGGGGTTCGCATCTGGTAACATCACAGTTTGCATGTTTTAAAAGTTCTTCCCGTAAGAAATTATTTTCTCCCCGTAATTTTGATAGTTCAGTCTGAGCGTTTGAAAGTAATCCTTGCAGGGTTTGGCATCTTTGTTCAAGTCCAGACACCCATTGTTTCCTTCTTTCACGAGATCTTGACGCTGCAGCTCGATTTCTTTCTAATAACTCAGCCTTTTTACTAACAGTCTTGCGCGTTTTCGTTGCTGTTGGAAGTTCCTGACTTGGGATGTCTCTTTCATCCCTTTCCTCAAACGAAATCTCTGTAATACCTTGTTCGTCACCAATTTTCGGAAGCGTGATACCGCCAGAAATAAAACTATCACTGAAAGAATTTGCCTCCGAGGACAAATCTAATCTCAATTGAAGTGGTGATTTACAGTCTAAGGAAAACATCTGTGGAATAAAACTTTCATTATCTGGAGTCGTTGATTCCATCTTAGCCTCTTCAGCCGTGCAAGCGATGGACAATGACTTGGAGCTCAGACTCAGATCTTTCCTACAAACTTCAAGGTTCGAAGTTTCATCAGGACTCAATGTGGTAGAAATTCCGGAAGAGTGTGACGAGCTTGTAGTGACAGTGAGCTTGTGCGAAGTGACAGAAGTGGTGGTGGTGGTGAATCCGAATACTTGTGGTGTGTTAAGAGTATCATCATTAGCTTTCTTACTTGAGCTTGTAAAGCCGAATTCAAAGCCATCGCTGGAATGAGTGGAACCAGTGGCTTTTGAAAATTGTTCATCAAACGGGTTCACATTCTGGAGATCCTGAAAGAGTCCAACTTCTTCGCAGTTCCTGATGAATCTCGTCGGGGTGGGGGTCTCATCCACAAATCCATCTGGACCATTTAGATTCAGCCCTGATCGACTCAAGTTTAAAGACATTTCGTGACGTTTATTGTGAACTTGTAAATGGTCTTCATTTGTGAATTGCTACATAACACAATACAAAATTCCATTATGGTGGTTACACATTCAAGTAATGCTTTACCATACGTCGGCTTGAAGATAATAATTTCTACATACGCATATACATACGTAAGTACTATGCGGTATTTCTTTAAACACACGAAAATAATTTTCTTTAAACAAAATGCGCTTACCGAAGAGCACACCGAACACTTAAATGGCTTTTCGACCTCCATCGTGTTTTTCCTTATCACCCTGTCGTGTTTCCAGTAACGCAGGAGCTGACTAATTTATTGTAGTTATTCTTCTCAGAAATTGTTCGAGTTGCTGTTTAAGTCATCCTCAAGAGTTGTAATTCTGCAATCGCTTTACTTTGGGGAAATATAGTTACTTCCTCTACAAAAATTAAAAAAATAAAATTAGATTTCCAGGTTTCACATTCATGAAATATTTTCTTTTGTCTAACGCTTACACACATGTTGGCGCCCCATTTGCTGACCTTTACATGTTGGCGTAAGACATCATTTGAATACCACGATACTGTTGGAAACGCGGAGGTATGCTGTGGATACCTTATAGATATAGATAATAATAAAAATACTGTTCGGGGGCAAGTAGGTACACTACAATATACTCGTTGGAACCACATTATATATAAAATGATACGAGTCGAGTCCCAACGGATTCCTCATGCGGGCATAGTGTCCGGGATGACCCAGCATCCCTGGTTTTCTAAACGGCAAGTGGTATCCAAATGGTGTCGGAAGCAATGCATGAGATTTAATTTGTATACGAAAAAAGCATTTTGTACAGAGATGGAAGAGCATACTACGAAATGTAACCCAGGGGTTTACCGTGCTAAAATTTGTGATGTTATCTTATATTGCAATTTGATTGCACCGGTTCGCTAATGAACACAGGCTTTATGTGTTATACTTTCATTAACAACTTCGTTTTTAGACAGAAGTTTGAAATTGAAATGACGTAAAATTAAGTAAATTACATAATGCTCCTATTTCTGCTTAATTATGGGCCATAAACACTGTAGCGTCCTTGGACAGAATTAACGTTAACGTAATATAATATAATTATCCCTGTAGCTTACCAAATCTTGTCTGACTCTACATAAGTACGCAAAATAAAAGAGCCCATCATGCGAGGGTCCACTTTGAAGTCAAAACCACAAGCAAAATATTCTGGAACTTTGGGCGTAAGCAAACTCATACAAAATGTGTACAAACTACAAACATCAATTACTCTTTTATCAAACCATCAATACAAAACCTTGATTACAACAAAACAATAACCAAATTCCAGCATTGTGTAATCCCACGCGAGAACCAATTACAGTTACAAATTACAAAGTTATAAATTAAGAGAAAGGGAACGTAAGAGATGACATAAATCATGTTTTTGGTCGCATAGTGTTTTGGCGTTGAAAAGTTGAAATGCTCAGCAAAAGAAAAATTAAGTACTAGACTAATACACTTAATAAAATAATATAATTTACCTGCTGAGGAACAAATCAATAATAATTAGGCTTCCCAAAATGAGGACACTCCTGAGGAAATCAGTATCAGAATATTCTTGTTATTCAAAACAAAGTATTCGTCAACTTTGCTTCTGGATTAATCCTTTCACCATTTTTACGTTCATCATCTCTTTTGAAACCGATTATTTCGCACGTATGAAGCTCACAATTAACTTTGTACAAGACTTAATGAATGAAATGGAAACTCATTACATAAAAAAACCAACATGAAAATCGAAATGGTTTCGCAGGAGAAATTGATGAATGTGTTCCTAGTTCATGTGTTGAGGAAAAATGGGAAAGAAATCATATGTTCCCCATAATCATTTGCAAGTGAGAGGAAAAGCAAGGATGTCTTCGTCGAAATTTCTTTGTTTACCAAGGACACTCTCTAGATCTCCTTGATTCCATAGCTTCGCCCTGTACACGTTTTTATGCAATGTGAATTTGCATAATTATATTTTAATGAACATCCACAGGAAGCCATTGATAAATTGGTGTACTATGGTAGTAATAGTTAAAATTTATTTTCGAACCCTAAAAATCAAGAATATATCATTCAAAAACAACAACAAGTGAAATGAATCACACATTTAGGTAATGGTAGCTATATACTTGTAAAATTCATCGGCAGTGGATAAAATGATGTTTGCAACGAGTATAGAAATAAGAACAAAAAAGTATAGAGGAATATGAGACTATAACTTCCCAAGAAATATTAAACGGCCATTGGTCCTAGTGGTATAATTGGCTTTGGGTGTTATATGCTCACATCCTAAAAGGGATAGTTTTTCCAAGCGATTGGATTTTGAAACTAAGAGGTTATAAGACGCATCCGTGACCTGACTTTTATCTAGTCCCAGCTTCGTGAGCTTCGGTAAGTGAATTATGGCGAATTGGACACAGACATCCGTGAGTTTCTTGCAGCCACCGAGATCCAGGAATTTCAGATCTAATTGGAATAATATTGTTATATTAGATGGCTGCATATTTGGTTTGGTCATTTACACTATAGGAATAAGGGATCGTCATGGTTCTTGGGATAATTTGGGATAACTTACTCTTGAGGTTGCATATGACGGGAGTAAATTTTAAGGGGGCATCCGTCGTTTTCCAGAAGCCCCGGACATCGTCATAGTGTTTGATGATGTCATCAAATGTCATCCCAACAAGTGCCTCATCCGTGAGGGAGATCCAATCCCTCACACAAAATTTCTCCATGGTGGGCAAGGTAGTACACACGGATTTGAAATTGTCGTCATTACCAAATGTCCCACAATAATTTAAATTCAACTCTGTCAGTCTCGGAACTATGTTTGTGAGATGGTTGAACCACACTTTATTCATGCGTTGATCCACTCTGGAGATGATGTTATTGCTGGAACTAATGTCTAATTTTCGGATTTTACTTTTGTTCCCAAAATTGTCCAGGGGTTTGGCCAGTGTCGAATAAGTCAACCAAGATGTGTCGGAACATTGAAATTCCTCTAAACTCTTTAAATATGGTAGGAATTCCAGGGTATGGAAATTCCCTTTCTTCCCCGAAATATTGAGTACACGAAGCTTGGGCAGTTTGGTGCTGGACTCAAATGACTTTTCTGAAATCACCGTATTGTCCAAGTGTAGCTCTTCCAAGTTGACACCTTTCTTTTCCACAAACAACGCAATGGCCTCATCCGTCACCTTACAATTCGAGAGACGAATCCCAGATAAGCTACCAAGTTTCTCCGTCTTTGCTAACGTCTTCAAATCTTCGTTATTCAAATTACTCCCACTGAAGTCAAGGAACTTAAAATTCCCGGAATAACCAAAGCGACTAGTGTAATTTTGAATGGGCTCGATGGACCACCGAGGTTTGAGTCGACTCAGAGTATCCTCATGATCTTCTGGGCCACAAGTCAGTGCCAATTTGTGGATGGAGCCTCCACACCATTTCAGTAAACTCCAGAGGGCATTGTCCGTGAGGAAGTAGCTCTTGTCAATCGTCAACTCATGGAGTTTGACGAAGGTGCCATTTCTAAAATGAATCCCATAGTACTTCTTAATCATTTCTGAATTGAACGAGTACATTTCCGCCGTCCAAGTGACGAGGAAGTGCTCCAAATTGGGACATCTGGACAAAATTTCCACCAAGGCAGACAGCGTCATGGATGAATTCCTAATTTCCAAGTAACTCATAGTTTTTCCATGTTTCGACCAGAATTCTTGTTGCATGGGATCAGTAAAATCAAACACTACCGGGACAAAGATTCGGAATTGGGTCCATACATACAGGCTCTTGTTAAAGATTGCCATGCCTTCTAAGTTACGTCGTAGAATGATGACACCTTCGCGCTTGAGTGACGTCTCTGTGGAGATGATTTCATACCACTTCTTGCATGTGTTCCGAATAGCTAGTAATTCATTCCAACTTAAGTTGTTAAATATTTTCATCAGAAACTGCAAAAGCAAAAAAATTAAAGTATCACCTGATCATAAATGCTTCATTGAAGATTTCGTAAGAAAATACTTTAGTCTGTCGATGAAGTCGTAGACAAAGTTTGGGTTTGCTTACTTTCTCTTTGAGTACGACGGAAAATGTGCTGGCTTGATGTCCGAAATCATGATAGGAGACGGATAGTCGGAATCGGGATTTTTTCCTTGCCTTTCGGGAACTACGGGATTTCCCATCTAATGTCTTTGTGCTTGCCACCCCTTTGAGGACGGATGCAGAACTGCTACTGAAATTGGTTGCATCGGTGAGGATGTCCCCGGTTCTACCCTGTTGCAAGGATAGACTTCCCGTCTTGGATGACTTTCTATTGACGGGATGACCTTTGTTCTTGGTGGATCGATTCCTACTGGCGGATGTGGAGGCCATGTAACTGGGAGAGGAGGGTCTTATCACGGCTTGGTAAGTATAGGAAACCTTGGACAAGTTCCTCCTATTTATCGTTGCTGTCTTCAATTTGGATTTGGGCTGAAGTTGTGTCAAACTTCCCAAGGGGTCCTCTTGCGGAGGTGGTGTGCCTCGAGTCGGTGATTTGGATGTGGATAACTCTGACAGAGGACGAGTAGTTTCTACTCCACGTTTTTGCAGCTCTGCTGCTGTTGGCAAAGTTCGTGGTTGGTTTCCCGTCAGCTGGATCTTATTGATGCCCAACGTACCCCCGGATGAAGGTCCAATTTTCGGCTTTTGCGTTTTCAATTGTTCCGGAATTGGACGTAAATGCATGGTATGATCATCTTGGGTGGCAAAAGTTGTGGGTCCCAAATTAAATTGTACCCTGTTTTTAGCCTGGCGCTCACGAACGTCTTCCGTGATGGAACGACCAGAAGAGTTTACCAGCATCTTTTGGAGCGTGGTTCCCTTTAGGCTTTCCAAATCTCCAGTTCAAACCTCCAGGACTTTTGTATTTTGAATGACAGTCGAGAAACAAGAATAATTTTGAAAGACTTGCCGATGAAATCGAGTACTTGCAATTTCGAAGCTATTGAATTACTTCCTCCTGGGTTATTTAGTTACTTTTCCTTCACACTTACTCCAATTTATGTAAATGTAGCAAAATAAAATAATAATAAAATAATAATCGTTCAAATTATTCTATTGTTATTGTTACACGGCTCGACCAAGGATGTCGCGAATAATAATAATAATTTAATAAATTGTAAATAAACTTAGCAAAATAAATAAATAAACTGTGTAAGAAATGGCGCTGAAGCGCGATTAGCACTTATGTTATTTATATACAATATAAGGCATATAAGGCAAGCAAATCAGCAATCAGCTACTCTACATTTCTACTTCTACTGTCTACTTTACACCATTTTTTAGCATCTATTTACTGGGTATAATAATCACAGGACAAGAAATAATAATGTTTTTGCCCCCGAACACTACGATGTGTAACAGTAACATCGGTAAATCTTAACTTCGTATTCGTAACTGTAGAAATATGAAAAAATGTGTATTGTATAAAATACATTAATGTAGAATTTAATCAAATCTTTTTAATGTCATCCAGATTGTCCAGATTGACCTCAAGCCACAAACTATATTTTGATAACAACTTTTCAAGCGCTTCGCGCGACAGAATTTATGAAATTTTTGATACCATTATACTGCACTGTCTTCATGGACAAGACATGCGAATAAAATGTTTTTTTTTTGCCAATTCTAATGACGTAAACAAGCTTGTAAAAGCATCCCTCAGTTGTTTTTGTTGCAATAAAACATTTGTATGCTTCACCGAAGCCGAAAAGACTGTCAAGATATGGACAAAAGTTGCATTCTAAGTTCCACCGACAAAAAAAAAATCGTCTCCTTAGTAAGTTAGGAAAATGCCCTCATGTAATAATGTTCTGGACAGAAATAATCTAACCATGTCCTCTGCATAAAATATGGCCTATGGCCAACCATTTGCATTACTAAGTACGTGTGATAATTTTCTGAAAAAAATAGTCAAAATGGTTATATGTGTACACTACAAATGAAGTTTGTAACAAGAAAACAGGTTTTGGATAGGTCAGAAACGCTATTTTCATTCATAACAACACTCAAAACTCCGTCAAATGGCAGTTTTGTCAAGCATGATTTATTTGAGTGCTGGAAGGAACGTGCAAGGCTTGCTGTATGTGAATACATGCATAATAATTGTGAAACTCAGTTTACCCACACTCAGTGAGAGTGATGCCTATAATAACCGAAGCCAGTGCTTCTTATTTTAAAATAACTTCATGCTCAACCTGATTATATGTAATTAATTTCATCATCTACCATCTACGCAGCTCTCGCGGAAATTCGTAGGGGGGGGGGGGATTTGCTACAGACAAAAGCCCAAACTCGACGAGATCTAGCGATAGTCACGGGATAAGCACATAAAAATGCGAGAGAGCAGCAGAGCAGAGAAAGGAAAAATATTTAAATAATAGACAAAGCAATGGAAACGTAAAAATGCAAAAGCTGACAGTTGAGAGATGGTCATTTCATTATACTGAGTATCTTATAATTCAGTAAATACAAAATTACACGAGGTATTTTAATCGTGATGCACGTTACATTATGTCGCCCCTGCAGTGGGCTTTTATTTTTATTGTCTATATATAACATACAACTATCACTTAAAAGACGGCTGTCCTGTCCAAACCAAAACCGGTCTCGTCCCATAATTGTCAGTGAAACATTTTTCGCATTATCTAAGCATTTGCCCCTCACAGGGATGTCATATAGCATAGTTGGTTACACAAGTGGAACTACCAAGAAATAAGTTGGAATTGCTGTTAATAAATTACAACAACACGAATGACGCTATGAGTATACACCAACCATCGGGGCACAATCATGCTTGTAATGTAACTGTGTAACAACATGTAAACAGGGAAATATCAAGATCAAGACAGCATACAAGGTTTGTAGGCTGGACTTTATTATTAATTTAGATTTTTCCTATTTGCATTTTCTATTTTTATAATAAGGAATTATGTAAGCTTTCATAATTACACAATAAACTGTACATTATTACTTATTACTCTTATTAACTAGTATGCCAGCCAAAATTCTAAGCAATTTTTTTTAGAGCCGTTCGCAATATTTGGAGCTTCCAGGACACTTCGGCGTCCTCCCGCACTTTTTTTCTGTCCGAAAATGCTTCTTGCAGTGTTGTTTTGTAAAAGCAATTTTCTCTAGCCCGGAGATTTTTTCCCTGTTTCCGTATACAAAACTACCTGATTTTGTTTTTACAGAATACGTGAAAATAATTGTCGAGCAAAAATTTGCCGAGCAAAAATTGCCTGAGAAAGACTAAAAAGAAGCCTGGCCCTGGGTGCGATTTTTAGCAATTTCCCTGAAAATTTGTGTCGCGTTTGTCCTCAAGTGGTTTAAGCTATTTGCTTGAGAAGCAATATTTTTGCACTGAAAACTTGAACTACACTTTGACTCTGCCCTTAAATAAGCTAGATAAATTGTCCGTAGGGACTACGGAGATTTATTTCAGGATCCTTTTTCCCTTCTACCCTACATTGACAGGCATTAGAAGTTGAGGTAGGTGAGAGCATGCGGCCAGGTTATTTCCGCTCAGCATTGTTATCATCCGGACGTGTTTCCTCGCCGACGATCGTCACAATGGACGCTGATCACGAATGCTGAGATTAAAGTTTAATGAAACAATGAAAGACAAGACGAGCTTGTGGTCACTTTCAATTTGCAATTTTTACTAAGGGAGAGGATGCAAAGAAACAATGGGATGAAATATTCTAGAACATCCGTGTCTCTATGTTTCTTCCTCCTCCTCTTCCTCCTCGTCCTCCTCTGTCTCTCCCCAATAATAGTATTCTTCACCCTCTCCGCCGTATTCGTCTGGGTACTGTGGCGGGGTCTTCCCTTTCTTGGTGTCCCTGGCCATGGCCCCTTCTTTGAGTCTGCGGATGAGAACTCGGAGTTTAACGGACTTGGCCACGTTTCCATGACCCCCGGCCTTCTTCTTCCCTTTGGCCGCCTCACTTTCCTCGGGTAACTTATGGAAACCCTCCCTGATTTCGTGCACAGCTTGGTCAAACTCAGCCTGATCCACCGCAGCGTCCATTACATGTTCTGTACCCAGTCGGGTCTGAATGTAAGTGATCAGAAGTGACCCTCTCGGGCTCATTCCTGGGAGGATGGATGTCCGGAGGTAGACCCAAGACAGTGCTGCCACTACAGTTGGTTCAGCTACGGGAACAATAAAATAAAATTAGTCCTTCAGTTTAACCATAATATTTAATTTAGCAATAATTATTTTTTATTATTATAAAATTAGTGAGTCAACAAATAAAATGAGGATTTAGCCCAAGGCATTGATGGATTAAAAAATTCGGGATTAGGATTAAAGAAGGGATTATTTCAGGGAAAACAATCTTGCAGGATTTGGATTAAGGATTAATTGAGCCTTCGGATTTGGATTAAAAATCGACACTATTCCCACGAATTCCCCTAATCCGGATTTTAATCCTGGATTAGGGGATTGTGGATTAATTTACATTTTTTGAAAATCCAGAAATCATTGCTTAGCTTCCAAAATGCAAGTTTATCAAATACACCGTCCGTAATAACCTGACTTATGATTTCTTTGTTATGTATCTTTTTAAGGAGAAATTTTAGATTTTGCGCGTATTTTTTTGTGACTGTTAGTTGCTTTTATCATAATTAGTTGTAATCCCGTAATCCAAACTTTTCTCGGCTCGGGATTACGAATTAAGACTCGGCTAACATTTTAACTCGATTATGCTAGATTACGGATTATCCTGCCGTCAAAATTAACCCTGGATTTTATGCTGGATTACGGATTATTGTACTGTCAAAATTAACCCGGGATTTTATGATGGACTTCCTAATCCGTAATCCAAATCCATAATCCCGTGATTTTAACCCCCGATTGTTAAAGCCTTGGGAGTTAGTATCTTCGTACTTATATCTGGATCAACGGCCACCAGCGCTTTGTACAAATGCTTGATGTGGATATCAGTTTCTCCCGCAGTCTCCTCTTCATGATTTTGGTAGTCGTAGTGGATGCTCAAATCCAGTAGGAGGGCTGTGACGATTTCATGGACATAATTCTCTTTGTCAAATTCCATTTGCTTAAAAAATTCATCGACGAAATTACTGTCGAATCCCTCGTCCGTCTCATTGAAGAGGTCCTCGTATTTGAGGAAAGTCCACTCCGCGTGCGCATGGGCTTGCTTCGCCGTGACTCGAAGCAAAGTCTTGACTTCCGTCTCACTCTTGTACGGATACAATTCCTCAATGAGACGTCGGAAGTCCCCGAGCGTGATCTTGCCATGACCCGCATTTAGCTCCTGGGACTTCCGTTGTAAGTACCTTTGGAAGGTTTCTATCTCTTGCTTCATCATGTGGTAGCACCTCTCGTCCGTCTTGCCCATTAAAATACCCATAAACTGAGTTAATTTGGAGTTCATCGTCAACCTCTTGCACGCATCCACGAGGTTGTAGGTCCATTCCATCCGCCGGGTGACACTGAGGAACTTCTCTTCAAAATATTGGGCCACAAACTCCGGGAAATCCGTGAGGAGGGGCACATCGTTGTAGTCATCGAAGTCATCGATCGCAGCCACGGCCATGGATGTATCCTTACTTTCAGAAACTTCCTTCAGCTGCTTAATCCTTGTGGTCCAGATGTCATGGATGATGACCTCGGCGTCTCGGCGGGAAAGTCTTCGGTCTCGAACTCTCGTTTCATGACGTAAACAACGGGGGATGTCCGGATCTTCTCCCAATGCCGATAAGTACTCTGGAGGAGCCGCAGTTTTCTTGGCATTCAATTCTTCAATCACTTTATTGGAGATTTCCACGGAGGTCTTCCCTTCATAAATGGACTTCCATTTGGCCACCCCACCCTCCACAAATTCTCCCACCTTCTCCCAACTGGGTCGGGGAGTGATCTTCACCCGGAGATCCGTGGCCACAGTTTTTAAATCGTCCCGCTCTGTCGTCAATTTTTCAATCTGATTTTTAATTCCTGACACCTGCGAGGCCATGTCTTCCTTCTTAAGCTTCAATTTCTCGTGATCCTGTTTCAACGACTCCAGATCTTGCTTCATCTGCTCTTGGAGATGCCGGGGAATTTCCTCCTTGTGCTCTTCTTCCATTTGTTCAAGCCTGGAATCATTTGGAGTAGTTGATCATTTTTCTGCTGTGTGAATAGGTATTTGTGCATAAATCCATACTTAAGCAGTTACACTTAGCTATATACATACAATAATATATATGGATGGCAACGATTCGATTCTGAATCGGATTTTTCTATTCAATTCGATTTGATTCACTTCAAATACTTGAAAGATTCGATTCGATACCGTGAATCGAATCAAATAATTCGATTTCAATCGTAAATCGAATCATACATAACTGAATTTAGATTCATGCAATCCATTATTTAATACAAAATATTTGGATATTCTTCCAAAGCAGAGAAATAATCATCAAAATATTGCAGCAAATTTAAACCAGCGGTAAATATTATATCAATCTTACTTGCATTTGTTTGAAGTGGCAAATTAGACTTCATTATATGCCTAAAATTTGCAAAAGGTGAACAAAATGTGTCGCAATAATATATTTTTTGGATCGTTTGAATCATGATTCGATTCAACCCATGGCTTGAATGGAACCGAATCGAGTCATTTGCACCATGAATCGGATCGAATTGCGAATTTCGATCTGATTCGGGCTTTGAAACGAATTGAACTAAAAATTTTGGATCAAATCGGATCGTTCCCATCCCTAAACACATATGTACATATGTATGTATGTGCTCTTGCACATACTTTGTGTGTACTTGCATTGAGAACCACATGAATATAGAGACATTTTGTAGTACACAAAGCAGTTATAGCTCACATTGTATTTGCTTGATGTAGATCATGACGACAAATCTCCAAGGCTTTCCTCAAGATGAGGGGATCATCAGGTGTGTAATTGAACTCGTGCTGGGGCTTCTTCTCCTCCTCTTCTTCCGATCTTGCTTCTTCCACAGCCACTTGATCCACATTTTCCTCCACCCTGGGCTGCATCCCCAATTTCTTCCGTATTTCGTTGATGTCTTTGACAAATAATTTATTTTGATCATCCGAATCTCGTCGAAATTCATGCTCCTCCCCCAGGGCATTCTCCAACCTTGATTAAGTGAGAGGGATTTTTGGAATGATACACAAGCACAGAGAGATGAATGACAGAAATGCATTGGAGGCGCATTTACTTATTCAAAATGTCAGTCATGATCCGAATGGCTGCATCTTGCTTGTCAATATGTCTCATTAATAATTTACATTGACTATCCATGAGTTTAATGACCTCCTGCCCTTCGAATGTGATATTTTGCGTCTTCTCCTGCATCTCCCTGTCTGCCGTCACAATATTTTGTGTCATCCATGTGGTCTCTTGGATTTGTCGCTCACGTAACTTCAACATGGAGTCATAGCTCCGTTTGATTTCCCTCAACAGGGGACGGAGAGCCTCGCAGTGGAGGATTAAGGCCCTGGATGGGACGTATGGAAATGTTAGTAACCGGATTTATAATAATAAGAAATAGTAAAAACAAACTCAAAAAATACACATACCCCAAAGCACGTTTGTAGATCTTGAGACGGAGGAGCATCTTCTCTTCCGGCTCATCCAGGAGCTCCTCCACGGGCGTCACGATGAAGGCTTTGTCGGAATTATCCAAGTCATTAATCTGATTGACTTTTTTGACATTCTTCCCCGCCTCATCATACAACCAGGGTGTCTCCATTGGGGGAGGGACGAGGCCCAAGTGAAAGAGTTGATTCTTTATGAGCATCTCCAGACGAATGCAGAATTGAGAGTATAATACCATGGCTGCAGGCCGGTACTACAATTCCAGAGAAGGATTACGTTTTGTATAGCGCCAACAATTGGATTTGTCTTGTCACTAATCTAAAGCTGATAGCAAGAAAGCTACTATTTATTTGGGGGAAATATGTGTGGGATGCAGCACCTACAATGATTTTACCGGTATCCTCCTTACTGGCCTTTTGGTCCAGGACTTGGGACGTGCTTTCATGGAGAGCACTCGTCTTGGACTTGACTTCATCTTTGAATCCTTGTAAAAATATACTTTTCGCCGATTTCCCCCTCGTCCCGAAGCGGGCCGTTAAGATTTTCATGGTGTGAGTGGCACAGATTTCTTCTCCAATCAAGTTCGAAAGGACCAGGGATTCTGCTCGATGACCCTTCAGAGCCTGCATTAGGATCTCCTTCATCTTGGCTGTGGACCCCGAGGAACTTGTTCCCGTCCCTGGTAGCATTATTTAAGAGACTTTAATTGTTAGTACTTTCACGGAATCCATGAAGGAATATCAAGCTTACTGGAACAAATGCTCACAATTGTTTAGTGTGTACCAAATACCATACAAACAGCTATACAATACATGTGTTGTGTACATATACATACAATTGTGCATATGTGTCGCGCCATATACCTGTGCCCACGGAGATTCCAGTAACCGTAGATGGCATCTTGACTTTTTTTGCCCAGTGGAGCTGCTAGTAGACAAGCACTCTTTAAATAAAAATGGCTATTCCAGCTTCCAGCTTTATACAGAGTCAACTTTACTAATGATAATCGCGATAAATCAAGATGAACAGTTGGCACGTGGGCACAAGAAGTTTCAATGTCAATGAAATTAGATCTTGTAAAAAGGACCACCAATCACCGCGGGTTTTCTAAGAACTTGGAGCAACAATATGAATAGGAAAAAAACATTAAACATTAATTGATCGGGAATGAGAAACTTCTATATAAATCAGGTGTCACGGTGTCAGATGTCCAGACTTCTCAAACAGCCCGACTTTCCTAAGAATTACGGTAGAAATAGAAAAATACAATAACAATAAGAAGAAAAAGGAAACTTTGAAAGGAATAATGCGAAATGCACTAGTGGAAAAACAGGGAAATATCAAGACTCAAAATAGCAAGAAATTATCAATGGTTAGGATTAGCAATTAGGACTTTAGGACTTAGGTTAGGGTAAGGGACTTGGAAATAATTATTATGGTTTAATTCATAGAAACGCGGAAAATTGTGTGATGATAATAATGACAATATGAGTGCTTTATTTTTTGCTTGTATGTATTATGTAATTATGATTATTGATTATGATACAAGTTACAGATATTAGATATTATTATGCGATTATATGTACCGTTTAATTATTATATGTATAGGCAAGTACAAGTACAGTGCAGCTGCAGAGTGAGAATAACTAGCTAGAATGAAATAAATTATTAATACCTACGCAGGAAAGGAGTACATTATTATAATTTATTATAAAAACTTGTTGAATAAAGCTCTTTGTATTTTGAAAATCCCTTCGAACTGTCATTTTAGGTATCCTTTCACTTTTTTAACAGTTGGACTTGTATTCTAGTGGCTAGTGCCTCATAATTTATTATTTATTTATTTCTAACAAAGCTTCTTGTGATTTGTGGGCTAATAAAAACAATTGGTACCATTGGTGAAAGCCAAAATCTGTGATTTTCTTTGACTCCGGATTAAATCGGGGATCGTTGAGCAAAGAAAGAGTGCAGAATTAGGAAAAAACGGGCATCTTTACAGGGCATTTACAAATAATACAAAATATCTATAAAAATGTAGTCATATTATTTATTATGCCTTTTGTATTTACGTTTCTTTTATTTTTATGTCCAGCCAGACATAAACGTTTTTTAGTATTTTTTTTTTAAATCCAGCCGTCTCCCAATGAACCCTTATTAACAATGTTCAACCTTTTCCTAATACCACCAAGAACTCTAACAATTATGTACTTTACAAGGAATGACATCCGAAAACATATGAATTAAAATTCGAATTAAAATACGTGTTTTTCCTAATTATGAATACAAAAAATTTCGGATACATAAAATATAAATTCCAATTCTGATACAATTTTATTCAAGTACTCAGGCATTATGAATACGTATTCAAATACTTTTTGAATACTTTTTTGTTAATAACGCAGTTAGTAGAATCCCATAGATTTTATTAATATACATAATATATAATAAAATAAATAATAATACATATTATATTATAATAAATAATAGATTATGTGACACTAGCTCTACTGCTATACAAGTGCAACTGTTAAAAAAGTGAAAGGGTCCTTAAAATGACCCTTCGAAGGGATTTTCAAAATAGCAATAGAAATCGAAAATAATAATGTGTTTGCCTAAAATAATACTGAAATTTTTCCAAGTTCAGCATACAAACCTTGTATGTGCATGTCTTGATATTTGTCTGTTTACACGTTGTTATGTGGTTACATTACAAGCATGATTGTGCTCAGATGGTTGGTATATAGGTATACTCAAAGCGTCACTCGTGTTGTAATTTTTTATGAACAACAATTGCAACTTATTTGTTGCTAGTTCCACTTGTGTAACCAGCTATGCTATATGACATCCCTGTGAGTGTGAGGGGCAAATGCTGAGATAATGCGAACAATTTTTCACCGGCAATTATGGTACACGAGACCGGTTTTGGGTTGTTTTTTTTCTTTTGATGAGACTATAGAATGCTCTTTATTTTGTACTTGGATATTGCTTTTTCACTTGCTTCATTACACTTGTTTTTCTTTCATCGTTTCATTGCACTTGTATTTCTCATTTTACTTTCTCTCAATACCGAAAAAAAAAACATTGTATAAGCATAAAAAAATTCACCTTTCCATGCTCTTGATTTTGACAAAAATGATTTCGGTCAGCACTACGGTGTAATGATAAGTGTGTCATATATACATGCAATAATACTGTCGCAAGAAATGCATGGGTGTACTCAATGCAGTCGCCGCAGATTCGTGACTATATGCTTGTTTTTTTTGGTAAAAACACAATTTTTTTTTGGTCCTCATTATTACATACATAAATGTATCTCCTCTCTAATATCTTCTATGTTTATAGACGATGAAGTACATTATTTCGCAAGCAACTTTTGATGAGAAACTCGTTTTTCTTCTGAGCCTTTCTCTCTACCAACAATGGAACGAAATCCTTCCAAATTTTTATATGTATATACGTTGGAAGAAAAGGTCTTTCAATTGCCAAGCATATAACCTATCATATGTACATAACAGGGACGGTGGACGACGAGAGGATGAGAGGCGTTCCTCCTCGACAAACCCTTTTTGTCATAGACCTATATACCGTGTCGTTCCTTCACACATTCGCATCTTGCCCACGAAAGACGTGCTTAGTGCTCGTTTTTGCATCTGAATAACAGCCGTGGACTTGACACTCACAGAAGGTTTTAACTCTGTACATAATCCCACCATTATTGACTCAATAATCAAGGCATGTGGACGAGTTGCAGGGGAGAAGTAGTGCAGTTTGTTCTGTGCAGTTCCGAGTAAATCAGTTCTCAAGGATTTTTTTTTTTTTGCTAGTCTAATCTCTGCCATCCCTCATTTTGGTGGGGGCATGAAGCGTGTGAAAGAGTCAACACAAGCAATAATAAAGTTGGTGAGAACAGGCTGCCCAAATACAGTGACATTTCGACAATAAGGAAGCAACGGAAAGACAACTTTACCCCGACAGATTCAGCCTTTGCGGTTGACCCAGGGACGGATCTGGAATTTGTTGACTGTGCGAGATTTTTAGTATAGCAAATAGCAATATTTTTATAGGTTGTGAGTGTTGAGCGACGGAAATAAAATATTTTGTCTCCTTTTTTTTCGGAGCTCAATATTTTTTATTATTATTCCATCATTTTAAAAAATCTCAGAATAATTCGAAATTCTACTGAGCTCAAAAACAACATCTGGGAAATTCCCCCTAAACTAGCCAAGTATACGGTAAAAGGCCAGGTCAATAGCCGAAACTAACTGTGATTGAATAATTCAAGTTGAATGTCAATGTAATTATATATAATTTCATAATCGTTGGGCGTCCAATTTGAAACCAACGGAGAAGCGTCACTTTAGGAGTGTTTAATACTCAACTACTCTCGCAGTTCCAGAGGGAGACGTGGAAGGAGACTTAATGATGGCATCTCTCACAATTAGCGAAAGTCTCTCTAATGGTAAGTTCCAATTTAGGAATTTATTCCCTGGTACTACCACAAGATCAATTTATTCCCTTCACATGTTCCTACGGCCTCTCTGAGAGTCTTGAGAGAGCCAGAAAACGTATAACCTACATCCTGAATCACACACGCAGCCCTCTACGAACAAGTGTGTGTATACATATATACAAATGTCTTTTTAGGATGTACATATAACGTGAAAAAATAATACCCAGTGGGATTCAATCCCATGTTGATTGGGATAGAGATGAAGTATGTATTTGTACATTAGAATGCCTCTGAGACTTTTGTAGAAGCTTTTAATGCCACTACTTTCTGCCTTTATAAGAGCATGTTCTACTTTAGCCTTTGTGCCAAGATGTGCTTGTCATGCCATTAGCATTAGCGATGGCACACATGCAGATGCAGATTCTGGGGAACATCTCTGGCACACGGCTTGACGACTCAAAAGCATGAAATAATAAATTATATTGATGAAATTATTATTTTACAACAACAACAACAACAAAAAACAGATTTTTTCCTTTCCAGTAGTTTTTTCTTGGGACAAAAAATTTTAGTGTGCAACTAATCCACAAAAGCCTAATAAAAAATGAATGTAGCGGAAACGTTTCTGTGTGATGCACTTTAGAAGTAAAAAAACATTTCCATTTCACTGAATTTTTTCCAAGGACATAAGACTGAGAAAAACCGAAATTAATTATGGGCATTATGTAAGAAGAAATAAAATTTCGCCTACCAGTTTAAGTACAAAAAATTGGAAAGGCACTAAAACATTCAGAGGCCTTGGTGATAATTGATTTGAAGCGTTTCGGTGGAAAAAATTTCATTTTTTTTCATTACTGCGACTGTGTAAAAACGAGGAATTTTGTCCGCGTGAATATCGTAACTAACAATTGAATTGCTATTATTTTCCATAGGGGTTGGCGAGATTGTGAGCATATTCAAGTTGAATTCATCAAATCTCAGAAATGTCACCCTGGTGGAAATGTCACACATGGACACTTGGGACTTTGAGAGGTTCCAATTCCAAGCTTGGAGGCATTGGATGGGGCAAAATTGGATTCTCAGCGTCTACATATCCATTCTGTATGTTCTGCTCATATTTCTGGGACAGAGGCTCATGCGAAACAGGGAGCCTTTTCAACTCAAGAAATTGGGCCTCCTCTGGAATTTTGCCTTGGGCATGGTGTGTTTCATGGGATTCTATCGTGCCCTCCCAGAAGTGATCTACGTATACAACGAATCTGATGGTCTCTATAAATCCCTCTGTCGATTGTAAGTCCACTACGAAATAATACACACAACAATGGTAGAACGTAGAACAATGTTATGTCAGTAAAAGCACAAAAAAAGCAACAAAAAAAAACAATTTCGTATTGAACAAATATATAGTGATGAACACACATCTCGAGCAGCATTTTGGGGATTGATCAATATTCTGTCCAGAGTGGCCGAGCTGGGGGGCACAGCGTTTATTGTCCTTAGAAAGAAACCTCTCATATTTCTGCATTGGTAAGTGGTTTAAGGAAATTAATTATTTTTTAATTGTTTTTAGGGTTTTACAATAACAAATAAACCGTATTAAATGCCGTTGTTTAACTGTGCCATTTTTATATGGAAAAAAGGGTTAAATACTGTTTTGCTATTTCTCCTAAAAATGAATCTTCCTCTCTGTCTTGCTTTCCCCCTCTGTTCTCTCTCTCTCTCTCTCTCTATTTGTAGTACCTATGCCTATGCCTCTCTGAGTCTATTTGTCATCTCTTCATTTTTTTTTTTTTACGTCGGCCCATTTTGATTCTCACCTTTTTGAATAGTTATAGCTATAGCTATACGTGTTAGTCGGATTATAAGCTTCAGTATGCCCCTGACACATGAATAGCATGACTGAGATGGTGACAATGACTCTGCCTAATTAGATGTAAGAAAACACTGACAACAGTTACGAAGAAAAAGTTGCTCAATGGCAATAGAAAAAAAAATCTCTACTCGAAATGTATTACTTGTATGTCAAGACTGAAATAATCATTTTGAAAATGTGTGTTTGTGTACCATTTCTCCGTGAAGCGCTTGCAAATGAAGGGGAAAGGTTCCGAAAATAGTACGTAAACAAAAGCGTATCTGATGCCGTGTGAGGAAGCTATATTTTAGGATAGCATTTCAAGAAACAGGGGATTTTTGTATAGGTTTAAATGCATATGTGCATACCAATACATTATATGCATTTTGCGTATGCAATGTCAGATACAGTGCTCTCACAATGTCTGCCTTTATTAGAAATACGGTTGTTTTTGGTGTTAAGAGACTTTAATTTCTCCCTTTTCAACTACTCACCATTCATTATTCGTCGTCAACGTCGTTGCAGTTCGTATTTATATATTTAATACACGATTTGACAAAAAATAGATCCATGTTCCATGTCTAAAAACATGCCAGAAAACAGTAACTCAATCAAATATCTTTTCCGCTTTCTCTGAATATGGCTTGAAGGCGAATTTTAATTATTTCTCGCCTTCCTGTATATACTTATTCCTTTGTTTAAAAATAAGAATGTATTAATAAGTCAGCATGGAAAGGAGCACGTACTCACAATTTTATCTTTTCTTATCTTAGTTCCTTCTCTTTGTGGTGCTCATTCAACGAAAGTCAACGCTTTTGTCTACACTTTTGTGTACAAGCTAATTTCTAAAAAGTAAAGAATTTCTCCAGGGGAATCACCTAGAAATCATATGGTTGTAATGGGCCTAATAGTACATTTTCTCTAGTATTAAGCTACAGTAATGGACGGGATTGGAAATGAGAATTTACGGTTATCCCATAACCTAACTGCAATTTGGATAAACAAAATAATTAAATGTTATTTAGATAATAATCCGTACGCCACTGGAAACGACACAAAATCATGATATGATGTAGAAATAGAGCTACCAAAAAAAACGGTTTTTATCTACCTATTAATAAAATCGGTCCTTTCACTGTGTATATTCATGAAAAAATTAATGGCGTTAATGGTGGCTAATGGCGATTAATGGCGGTTTTTCGCAAATTAAAAAAAAATCCTTCATTGAGTAGAATAAAAGTTCTTTTGGAGGGTTAGTGTAAAAGAAAAGGTAATCTGATTTCCCAAGGAAAAGGAGCTTCAGCAAAAAATATTTTAGTCCTATTTGATTGATTTGTTGTTTGATGTGATTTATTTTCCTAAAAATATTCTTAATTCTTTGCCAGGTATCACCACGTTACGGTCCTCGTCTACTGCTGGTACTTCTACCAAGCATACGAAATTTCCCTTCGCGTGTTTGGAATCATCAATTCCTTCGTACATTCCGTGGTGTATTTCTATTTTGTTATGAAGGTAAAAAAAATCGTCTGCAGCCCTCGTAAGGCCATATGATGCATTATATACCATTTCATGCCATTTTTTTTTATCTCCGCCAAAGAAATGAGAAAAAAAAACTTTTTAATGTTATAACTACACTTCTAACGTTCTAACTATACAGGATCTAGGAGTTAAAATGCCTCGAAAATTAGCCATGTTTCTCACTTGCGTCCAGCTGAGCGAAATGTTCATTGGAATTGCCGTCAACCTATACAATTTACGTATGAAAAGTAAGTTGGATTTTTCTTGGAATCATTTAAAATGTTTTTACGAACAACAATTTGTAAAAAAAAAAGAACATATTTTTGAAATGTACTAATGATAATGATTACACAGATGAAGGCATCGAATGTCACCGGGAGTACTCCAGCATTTACACAGCTTTCACCATGTATGCAACTTATTTCATCCTATTCGCCAAGCTCTTCCGGGATGCGTATCTCGTCAGGCCCAAGAAACTGAAACGGAAGGAAGAATAAACTGTTCTTGATTTATACAAGAAATACACATACTGATAATTTTTACAAGTCCCTATTTTTATTAAGCACATTACAATGATCATGAGAGGAATTTCCCGTCCCCACATATTTATCTACGTAAATACTCCTATTGATTTGTGATCAAAATTGATGGGTGTATCAAAATGTATCCACAATGCACACTGTACCTATAGGATCTGGTGCTAATTTCAAAGCAAATCTGTGACAGCTATCGAATCGGCTATACTTGCCTCTTAAAGATAGCAAATCGTTTATTTATAATTGAGTTATTAAAGTTTTTCGCACGTCCTTGATTTTATTACCTATGAAACTACTACATTGTTTTAAAAAAATTCGAGTTTCGGGTTTTTGAAAATTTTGGAATCATCTGTTTGTTTTCGTTTTTAGCCCCGCAAATGTTGATTTTTGGGATCATGTAAGAGTTAAATCAGTGTACTTTTTAACAGCTGAACAGGTATTTTTTCCCTCATTGATTTCCTGTTGACACATCTCACTCATCTGTCTCGCGTCACTCATCCCTATTCTATACTATTGGGTCTTTGTATTAGTCATACGAAAATGGGAGTTAATGCAAATCTGGGGAATCCCAGCTCGGAATACGTGGAAAAATGCAAACAAAGGACTCCTTTATGCTTGATCCTTCTGTTGCCACCTGGATTTTAGCTACAAAAGCATATCGATGGTTATGTCACCCGGAATTGTCAATTAAATGTAGGGAAGGCGGACGCTGCAAATAATTGCGTTCCCGTTAATTTTGGGCCATAAATTTTTAGCATACTCACAAATACATACATTTCGCAATAAACCATGTACTTATTAGGTATGAATTCAAGAGTTTGCTCGTACATAAGCTCGTACATTGTGTGACGTCTACGTCTTGTCGGCTGGACTTCCTGAGAAAGCCAAAAGTTCCTGAAGTCACGAATAATTAACTCTATTATGTTTTTGCAGGCATGTCCTTTTAATGTGTCGCCGACATCACCATTAAATGCAGAATAAATAATCAGGAAAAGTGCACATTTTGACAGAATCATTGAGCTTTGTGGCTTGAACTAATACACACATAAATCGAAGAGCTTGACAACCAAAAAGAAGTTTTTAACCTTTTTTCCTGAAGCAATTAAACACGTTATTAGTCTAGCCGAAATTTTTTACTATCGTGGCTTTCAGCACGTCAGATGTCGGCGTGTGCGGGGAGGAAAGTTTTTTAAGCAAGAATTGATTATCCAGGAGATAACATAAACATTTTTTTTTTAGTTTACGCTTGCACAGCTCTTTGTTTGAGCAGAAATTTGATCTGCAATTCGGGAAACCTCACTTTTAAATTGTCAATATTTTATAATGTATCTAATGTACGCATACATATACATGAAAAAGTTTTCCGACATTTCCTTTCTTACAAAAGACTAAGAAAGATTTTTTGTGGAACCCACACCTTTGAATTAACACGGTAGCACAAATCAATATTGCTGAACGAGTAAATGAAAGGGTCACGTAGATGATTATTGTCATCTTTATACTTCGACAGGGTGCTGACGTCTGAAAAGACATCCTCCAAAAATCTCTCTGTCCCTCCCCCACTTTCCTTTCCAATGTAATTTAGCTCAAGTGACTTCAATCATATGTAAATGTTGTACACCAACAGCTCTTATCTATGTTGCAAATCCCTTCATTTTTTGAAATCCTACTGCTACATAGCTACATATAAATGTACCTACATAGGTTGTACCTACATTGTGCAAGTGCGGTGGGGGAACAAAATAAAAATAAATGAAATTCTGAAAAATCTGGACTTAACCCGTTTCACGCGTATAGGTATAGCCTTCATGTGTATTTACACAAAACAATGTCGCGTTGTTCTTGTTAGTGTTATTTTATTGCCCCTACATTGGACATGGGTGAAAAGGGTTATGAGCACGTCTCTTCTTTCCTCTGAAGCAGAAAATGTTTGAGCGTTACTTACCTATAATGTTTGTAAGTGAAACAAAAATTCTGTATCCTAAAAGCCAGAATTAGTGGAAATAAGAAAAAGAAACTTATTTTGTGCAGAATTAGATTGCCCCTATCGCAATTCATTTTGGATAAAGTTGTGCTTTTATTTGCAGAAATTTTGTTTGGCCCAACCAGATTAAAGTTAGAGCTTTTTCACCAAAAGGAAAACGGGACTTTAGATAATTTTTTTTAGAATGCACTTCATATTTAATTACGACTTCTGGTTGATTCTGCTGCGTGAGGCAAAATTAATTTTTTGAGCCCTTCAAATATTCCCGATGAACGCCAAGAGCACCTGATGTACAGAATTTGGCGACTGCCTTTTTGTCATAATCGGGATACAGCTGCGTGCTATTGTCAAATCCTTTAAAAATTGTAGTTTGTAACAAACCACCTGATGACGATGACGACTATGATTAACATTTTGTCTCCCCAAACAAGGGGAAGTGTGTGTTCCAAAATCCTTTCTGTCATTGCTAAAAGCTTTTATCACATTGACTGCAGTAGTATCTTTCCTGTTTAACAAAAAATCTGATGTGTTCATAATCAGGGATGATAATAATACCACCTTGGTATAATTTGCTCAATCACCTTCGTGTCTTTTGTGTGGGGTACGCCCGTGATCGAATAATATTATGTTGACGAAGGAAACATTCACCCTGTAAACACTTTTGACGCACCTGCTACATACGAGTTAGCAGCAACTGCCGAGAATTAGAATAATTTTAACCCTTTCCACTTCCAAGAATGTGATCAACTTATATGTGTGTAAGTATGTATTTTACAAACCAAATATTTTGACACGGCTTCGTGCAGATCCGATGTGTGTATACAATTACATACAGTGGGATTTACATGTATTCGTGACATATGAACAATTTTAAAAACGCGACTCCTGTATATCTTTGCCGTATACGTACGGGGAAAAAATAAGCAATGATAATTCGAAAAGCGAAGACTGCAGGCGTTCCGAATTGATATCAATTTTCTATATGCTCAAAGCATTTTAAAGTACCACAAATTTTGCTTTTGTTACCGTATATGGGAAATTACTCATTTGGTGGTTCAGGCCGCTTAAGGGTAACCTTATAACGGCCTCCTTCAGAAGAACCTCTTTATAATGGTCTTTTTATAACGAATTGATAACCTCATTTTTTCTTTAACGGCGGCAAAAAATGGTCCCTTAAAAACCTTTCTCCAATTGCTATAACTAAGATCGTTCTAAATGGCGGTTTTAGACTATAAGGAGAAAATTTTCCTGATTTATATAGGCAGCTATTATAGAGAGAATCAACTGTTTCGGGTAACAATTTTACATTTGAATGCAAAACAAAATGTTTTTAAATGTTAATGTTAATGCAAAAAAAAATTAATGCAGAAAAAAATTCTAGACTCCCCTTACGGAAAAATCTGAGTTTTAAATCTTTCATGCGGTAATATGGAAGGGGAGCTTTTGGGATTCGGAAGATCCTTTTTTTTTGGTTATATGTACACAGTAAACTCATGTACAACTTCTGCACATGCATTCAACTTGGCATTGGAGGGAGTAGCAGGTGTAAAAATTACATTCTCTGTCATTCAGTTTACAATTTTACATGATCATTGTCTTTACAGTAAATAAGCACGCAAGTGTTGTGGGTTGTTGAGGAGAGTGAATGACGGAGGGAAATACACCCTGAGAAGAAGTAGTTAATACATTTTGTGTGTATTCAGTTTTAACTGGATATTTCGACAATTTCATTAACTTTATTTGTAAAAGTATAAGGGAAAGGGAACTGAAAGCTTCCGAGGCGTCATGGAAAAATACTCCCTCCTTCCCTTTCTTTTGTTGTATTGAGAGCATCAACACACAGGTGTCAAAATGCCTGGGTATACATTTTACGTCCATTACTATGGGATTCATATTGTGAATGACTCCTGTAATTGTGAGTGTCTCATCTCACTCCCTCCAAAAAAACTTCTGCTTTCGCAATTATCTAACCTTTTGTATGTACAATAAAAAGGAGAAAGCCCATTACAATGTTACGTGGCAATTGGCAATCTGTAATTTACTATAATGCTCTTTTATATTCCGCATGATCAGGGCATGTCCTGCTACTGGCTAATTTTTTATGATATTGATTCAATGCTCTGGGAACGAATGCCAATGAAATCCTGAGCTTTCCTTGTTTTTGTGTGTCGCCAAATATTTTTGGGTGAATTCAACCACTTTTTGATCATTTGCAACTACTTCATAGCGTAATCTAACGATGTTTTTTTTTATTTTGAGGAATTTGGACCTGCTTACTTGCATTCATACAGTGTAATATCATTAAAATAAAAATGCGAATTTATTCTCCCGAACCCTGAATGAAATAGTGAGAAATTTTGCACTCATATTATGATTATGATTGTTTGATTTATTATTAACTTTGATTTGTTTATTTTATTATTATTTATTTATTATGCTTTTGCTTATTTGCCTCCATTTTCACTGGTTTTGTTTCTGGCAGTTATATGCAATGTTTATTGAAAGCAGTTTCTCAACGAGAACTAGTAATTTTATTTTCTATAGTACACAGTACACACAATAAATTTCACTCTTTGGATGTAAGCGAAATCATACTTAAAATAATAGATCAATAATAGATTATTTAAAAGCTTACATTTAAATTAAAATCGGCGTTAGTAAAAGACAGGTATCTGTATCTATATAGACATGGAGGTGTTCATTCAAAAATGTTTACAGAAGAGTACATATGTTTGGGGTATGCAAAGTTAGGACTGCATTTATTACATCAGAACATTCATTTCATTATTTCATCATTACATAACAAAACCAATGAAGAGTATTTCAGCTGTAACCAAATTACTAATGTTGATACATTATTAAAACATTTTAGGTATACATTAATATATTTCGGTTTCCAGCACAATTGTATGAATGAAAGGGAAATTTTGAGGAGCTGTTGAAGATGTTTTCGAGATTAGATTACTATTGTCATGGATAGAAAGTGGAAAATTTGAAAAACAAATCCATTATCTCCACTTTCTGACCATAAAAATATCACTCGAGGAAGGTGTGATCGGATCCAGGAAGAATGTCTTTATCGTTTAGTATTAATTTTCACACCTTATGTAAACATCACAAACGGAAAAGGGAAAGATTTTTTTTTCCGCCATTATTCAGCTACATATAAATTACAAGGAACAATGATTTCTGCAGCGACTTGTCCACGTATTTGTGGAAAGGAACAATAAACCCCGTAGTCATAATAAAACACACAAAGAAGCTTGATTGTTGATTAATTAGACGCTACGTGATAGCTGACCAAAAAGAATAGAGACCATTGAGAAATCATTTTACGTTATTTGTTATTGTCTATGATTAATATCTTTCCGGACAAAAGATTGACGTATGCAGAAAACATTCCAGGCCAAGTGAAAATATTATGGAATGGAAGGATTGTTAGCATTCAAGTGCTAGTCCAGATTTTGTATTCAATTTAATTTTGCTTTCACAATGGTCAATCTACTGAGAAAACGCGTGGAAACCGGTGGTAGTCCAAGTCAATTTCAGGGGATTCTATGAGGTTTTTTGCACCCATCTTTGTATATACACAATACACATTCTCATAATAAACTTACCGTCAATTAGTTCCTTTCCCAGTTATTATAAATAGTTATCCAACATTGTAGAGTTTTTGTATGGTGGAGAGCAACATGACCTAAGTTTATTAAATTGTTATTAAGAATGCACTGTGTAATGTGAAATGGCAAGTAATACATCTATTGTTATTATTATTTTTTCTCTGGACCTGTTTTCTCCGGTCCTTTCTCCTTTACTGAATGGCTGATGAAACTATTATATTACACTTCAAGGTGGATCTGTTTTTTTTTGTATACGGGCATAAAAAAATTAAATCATAGCAGGGATGCTGCTTTCCATTTCCAACTTTCTCCAAAGCGCAGCGTATAACGTCGGAAGAACTTGCGCTTTTTAGCACAGGAACATAAAATTTATTTATACAAACAAATCTGGTGAAAGCAGCATCTCCAAAGCTTCCCAATGTACAATATTTCGTACTAAATCTCCCCCCAAAAAAAATCTAATTGCTTTTCATTGCAAAAGTAAGACTCAAATAATGGTAACTCCGAATAATTCGTACAATAAGTCCTTACACAAATTGTACATACCCGATGTAACGTTTGCATACAGATATCAACTGCACCCTTTAACGTACATATTAACATATTGAAGGATGAAGTGCAAAATCTGACCTTATCCAACCAGCCCCAAAACAATTGTCTCTCTCCCGCTTACACGCACCTTATATAAACGTTAAGATATGGAACGGAGACATTATTTTACTATTATTACTTTTTTAAATATCATTTTTTGTCTTAGGGCTCCTTGAATATGGTCAGATTTTGTACTTCACCCTCGATAATATGTAGATTGACCAAGAAAATTTCGTATTTAAATACGAAGATTCTCCATAGACTCCATAGACAAGTAATGTTGAAAGGGTCAAAGACTATCCGTGTTACCGACAAATAACCTTCACTCGTTGGTAAAGCCTCATCTGAACGAAACTTATTTTTATCTTGCATTTCTTCCCTCTCTTGTCCCTCTTTTTATCTCGCATTTTCTTACATCTCATGTATCTCTTTTTTTATTCAACATTTTCTTTTGCCTCTCTTTTTTATCACGCATTTTTCCTCTCCTCTTTCGCCTCTCTTTTATATCACGCATTTTTCTTCTCCTCTTTCGCCTCTCTTTTTTATCTGGCATCTTCCTTATTTGATATTTTCCTCAATAAACAAAAGACACAAGAGAGGATGGAAGAAGGAGACAAAGAAATCATGAATTATAAGGATAAAGAGCAGAAATAAAATACGTGGTGAAAAAAGAGAAACGTAAGAGAAGGATGAAAATTCAAGATTAAAATAGAGAAAAGGGGAGAGATAAGCGTAAGAGAAAAATTAAAATTAAAATAGCAGACAGATATGAGAGACAATCTGAGAGGAAAATGCGTGTTGACAAGGGGGAACAAAAGGGCAGGAGGAAAATGCAAGACAAAAAAGAGAGGAAAGCACATGCAAGATAAAGAGAGGAGAGCAAATGCGATAAAAACGAGACAGAAGAGAATGCGGAAATGCAAGATAAAAAAGAGAGGCAACCAAATGCGATAAAAACTAGACAGAATACGGAAAATGCTGGATAAAAAAACAGAGACAAGAGAGGGAAAAAATGCATGGTAAATACGAGATAAAAAATGCGAGACTCGAAAATAGTATACCTTAACTGGAAATGGAAAGTGTGTCCACAATAATATAAACCAGTAGGTATATCCCAAGCAGGGTTTAGTGGTATTGAGTATGTCGAGGAAATGAAGAATGGAAATTTTCACCATGTTAAACCCCAAAAGAAAATTGGGTGCCCTCAGAGTCTCCCCTTTGCATGGTTTTGACCGTGCAAAATTTCAAGCTTTTTTGCTCCGGCTGTTGATCGAACTGGCATTGGTCACATTGGGTCATTACATGGTGGAGTGAATATGTGGAAAAAGTTTCGTTCAGATCAGGCTTTATCAACGAGTGAACGTTATTTGTGAGTGGAGGAAAATGTCTCAAGAAACATTTCCAATGGGAATTCAAATGACGGAAGGTAAATGTCACTAAAATACGTTATCCCCATCAAGGGGGACGTCTTTGCCAAGGGAAGGAATGCAAACTTGCTTCAAATGTACTGTTACACATCCGTGTACTGAACAGCCATACAGCTAGACCGTTTCTGGTCATGTCAAGGTCATGTCCCCGATGGAACCTCAAGCTGATCTGGAAAAATCACAGATACTATCCAAATCACGCCTAAAAGAATTGTTTTTAAATTTCGAAATTTCGTTGTCATAAAACGTATTTAATTCTTTTCCGTGAATCCACAGTGCTTTTAACAAGCCAGTGCTTTAACAGCCAGTGTGTATGTGTATAGAAACGTTTATTCTGTGTCTACAGAGCTGCCCTTCCCTCAACCCGTGCAGTGCTTCACTTTTGTTGTATTTGTTGTCTCCGCGCACATGCTAAAAACCCAGCATACTGGTGAACACATGTATATCATACTTACACAAATTGTCACCCATCCCCGTGTTGTGGAGGTATGAGTGAGTAAAAATATTATAAATTCGTGAATCCATCAGATGGAAAAGTGATAAGGGGGGTGCTAGCAGTAACTCTTGGAAAGTCTTCCTAAATATTTGACCTTTCGCAAAAAGTATATTTAGGGCATGAGAGACGCAGTTTCTCTTCAGTTTCCAATTAGCCTTCAAGCAAGGCAAACAACAGAAACTTTAAAAAAAGGGATTATAGTTAGTTTTTTCAGGAAAAAGTGGATTATCAGATTTTCGGATTTTTCTTCGCGGATATTCCCCTTGCACATTAGCTCTTATATGCAATTCTACCAGACATTGACAAATATAGTGTGACTAGAGAAAAGTAAATATACGAGGAGGTCCATTACTAGTGTTTGTTTTTTGTTTTTGTTTCGTATTTTCACTGGACATATTGGATTCCATAAATTTTGTCCCAACACTTTGATTTTACATGATATTCAAATTTTAAGTATTTCTATAGGTGTAGCATATCTATACAATCTGAGTTAACACCAAAGCATTCATGCTATGATATCTAGTTGTTTACTGGGAAAAATAACCAAAGATTTACCGGGAAACGTGTAAAAACTTGGGACACATTTATGATACGGAAAAATCGTCGAGCTACAGGGGTTCGATTTATTTTGAGATTTTTTTGTATGTGTTAAAAAAAAAAGCTTGAGGCGTGAAAAATACTATACCTTCTGAAGTTTCTTTGACTTCTCGGCGACTATGAGTAAGGACAAGAACAAGAAGGAGGGGAAATTCTTTAATTCCCTCTCAGATCTAACAATGGACAACATTTCTGATATGTCCACGGAGAAAAAATCACTGGACATCAATGGAACGGACGGTGGGAAAGTTAACTTAGCCTATTATTCGGACAAGTTACAGAAGGAGAATGAGAATGTGTTTTGCACCAAAGTGAATAAAATAGAAAGCACAAAATCCTTAGAAGCTGCTCCCGTGCCCTGCCAAAGGCGGAATCGGAAATCAACACAAATTTTTGCGGCCATAGCAGGTAAATTTTTGCAAAGTTTTATTCTCTCTAATCCCTTTTTTTAAACCCATATATACATATATAAGCATTACCATTTTATTTCCAAAATTCCATGGCAAATGGTCCCGATTAAATCCTGTCCAGCAATTTGTCTTAAAATTTTGTTAATAATATTCACTTATTTTGAAGCCAAACACATTTCATATGGAAAGAGACAAAATTAAAATTATACAAAATAAAAATGGTCCAAACTAGGAATAAAAGTGAAACAAGATTAAAATTATACAAAAAAGAGTTACAAATGGTACAAAAAAGACTGAAAATGATACAAAGTACAGATAAAAATGATGCAAAATACAGATAAAATTTTTACAAAATACAGATAAAAACGATGTAAAACACAGATAAAAATTATACAAAATACAGATTAAAATGATACAAAATACAGATTAAAATGATACAAAATACAGATTAAAATGATACAAAATACAGATAAAAACGATGTAAAACACAGATAAAAATTATACAAAATACGGATTAGAATGATACAAAATACAGATTAAAATGATACAAAATACAGATTAAAATGATACAAAGTACAGATTAAAATGATACAAAATACAGATTAAAATGATACAAAATACAGACAAAAACGATGTAAAATACAGATAAAAATTATACAAAATAAAATTGAAAATGATACAAAATACGGATTAAAATGATACAAAATACAGATTAAAATTATACAAAATACAGATTAAAATGACACAAAATACAGATTAAAATGATGCAAAAGAAGAATAACAGTGGTACAAAAACAAATTAAAGGGCCTGCTTTAAAAATTGTTTTGTTTACAGCAAATTTTGGTGCCTTTGCCCTGGGATCCGTCCTCTCTTATACGGCAACAGGATTACCCAGTTTACGGCAAACGGGAGATTTAGGACATATTGACAATAGCGAGGACACATGGATAGCATCAATTGCCACAGTAAAGCCATATTAATGTTGTCTTATTAATTATTTACGTTGATTCAGTTCAGCGCCGGTGAATAAAGTATAGTAGACATTCGTAAAAACAATTGTGCTTTATCTTATATGATGTATTATATACAGTACTAATCGATTCATAACTACTGTTGCCTTTTTACAGCTAGGAGCAGTAGCAGCTTGCCCCTTTGCTGGTTTTGGAATAACAAATTTTGGACGGAGGATGACCATGCTCTTGCTCACTGCCCCCTTCGTGGGTGGCTGGCTACTCATTTACTTTGCCAAGAACTTGGCCATGATTTATGGAGGACGATTTTTAACAGGTTAGTCCTCATTTGTCTCTCTTTTGGGCTGTTTTATACCTATTAATATATGTACATTACCCCCGTTTCCAGGGACAGTTTTAGGGAAGTCAGACGTTACTTCCATGTGTTTGTATATTTGAAAAAAAAAGAAAGAAAATACCCTTGTTGGAAGTGCATAAAGGATTGAAAGATCTTCAACTATTCAAACGGAAACTATTAGCACGCTACATTTTTTTTTTTTTTGAGTTCATACTTTTTACCTTTTTTTAGACTTATATATACTGCATGATTCTGGTTTCCCTTTGCATGTGTACATGAAGGAAGGAGTGATTTCATCACTTCCCCTGCGTCTTAATGGTTTCAATATCTAATTAGTATTCATTTACTCACACGGAGATCACGGTGTTTTTTTTACTTTGTTAAATTCCGTTGATTTCGTGTTTCTTCGAATAACACAAAACGTTATCAGTTTTTTTACTCAACGAAAAAACAAGGAGATTGGAGATATGGGAAAAGTTAGACTTAATACACAGGGGATCTCTTTCCAAAGATTTCACCTTATTTTTTTGGGGGCTTAAGACAGTGTTCGTTAGCCTAAAAAGCAGTCTTTTTTTTATTTACACAAGTTAATTCTATGCACTCATACTTAATTTAACTTTATTTATGTAGGGATTTCTCCGCCATTATGACTAACAAGTACGGGATCAGAAAAATATATATTATTTAAATACATCCTTTTTACATTCTTTATTTTCTTGATGTAGAAATTGCGAAAGCTTCAAAATGTGGATGATCATCGGGTGATTAAAATTATGGTAAATTGTGTAAATTATGGTGTCTATGTACACAAAAATATTTTACCCAACGTCTGGAATTTTTTGCTGCATTTTGAGCTCTTCAATATTTTCCCCCTCTATTAAGAAATTCGAAAACGTTTCACAATTAAGCATGGCACGACTTCAAAATTTGTTTTTGAGTATCCGGGTTTTCTGAAAAAGATTATTTTTTTCAAAATTAAAAATAAGATAAAATACACACGAAATACGTCACGTCCTAAATCCTGGATAAGCCACTTATGTATACATATAGCAACGTATTATACAGGAATAAATTTCGCCGTGATTACACCGAAGCGCCTATTCTTACGTAATCATTCTCTGAATACTAAAAAACCTTAGGTTGTTTGCTCAATTGTTTTTTGTTAGATTACACAATGTCACTTAAATTTATTGCCCGAGTTCTCTCGCCTAGTTAATTAATTGTAGCAAATAAAAAAACAGCCATAAATAAGAAAAATAAGCTGGATCAGTTACATTTGCAATTTGCAACGGAGAATCTCTAACTGGGAATCAGCATGTCCTTTTTTTAATTATTCATTGACCTTGCGATAGACAATAACCATTTAAACATGTATAATGACCCATACGGATAAAATGTACATGATACATAACCATATATGATATTGTGTTGAGCATAGATCTATGTATAGAAAGACATGGATATTGAATATTTTCTGACACCAAATAAATTAGAATTTATTTTGCGTCAAAGCTTAATTAGTACCTAAGACAGATATAAGTAATTAATTCGTAAAATAATATTTAATTACCGGTATACCGGTGGAAAGTTGCCCAAATAAAAGGACTACATTGTTACCTATTATTGAACATATTGTTCGTATTATTGCTTATTAAAAATGCTTATTGTATAGGCAATAAGTCTTGGGTTGTAATGAAAACAAATACGTAAAAAAGGATCATCTTGTTGTCCAATTAGTACTTCTGGAGTCTACAGAATTTGTGGTTTATAATAATGTTAATGGAAATATTTGGTAATCGATTGCTCATTCAATTGCTCATTCAAAATTCAGTACCATGCCAGATCCACCCATTCATGAACTTGTAAAGTTAATGCAAAATCCTTTATAAATGCTGCTTTGATTCCCTTGAAAATATGACAGGTTTTTCTTTGTTCTTTCAGGATTCTGTGGCGGTGCCTTTACGATAGCTGCTCCAGTATTTATTGCTGAATCCGCAGATGCAAAGATCCGTGGAGGTTTAGCATCTGGATTTGATCTGATGGTGTCTGTTGGAATGTTGTACATGTAAGTATTTTTTCTTTTCTTATGCATCATCCGCAAAAATAGTAAAATACAAGAATTTACTTCGCTGTCTAGTACTTTAATGTCGAAGATTACATGTATATGCGTTTTTTTTTTAAATCGTAGTTTGCCGAATTTTTTTTCGCAAGCCAATTGCATATATACACCTGTAGAAGTGATTATATAACACATGCGAGAAGAAGGAGCCGTAGAATGTAGGCTAGGAAGTTTTTGCAAATGTTCCAATGAATAATGCAAAGATATTGTAATAGAGAAATTTTATAATGGAGACTGCAGAGCATTTATTTGACATTAGAATTCAAAAAGTCTGGGAGCTGAATAGAAAGAGTGCGCTCAGTGTGTGGAAAGCTTCAGATGTTCCATATTGCATTATTTGAGCAAATTATCAACATACGTATACAGCTAATACACTTGCATATTTGTTTTAAATTAACTTTCAAGCCTAGAAGATACATAATGTAGACTTTCCTGCAGGTGATTTTTGCAGGTCAAATACTGTGGAATTGTTGATGTTAATGTTTTTTTTCTCCTATCAGAAAACCACCTGTTTCCATAGCCTGCGCGTGGTTAAATCATGTAGAATTTTTTTTTGTGCACACAAACGTCATTATTCCTAAGTGGGTATTCAAAGCCAAATGAATGGGAGTTCAAATTATGGTAACTATTCTTGAAAAAAAAAATTACTTCGTTTCATCTCCTCGATGCTTTAATTACCACATGAAAGGGTTTAGCGTTATGATATACAATTTGTTGGAACATTCAAATTATGTGCACAACAAGATTCTCCACTGTGTGTATTTGCTATTTGGCCCCATACAACTTTTTTTTACGGAGAACATATGTATACATATTATAAACAGATGTGTATATGTATAAGCTTTTATTTTTTATTCGTATATTATAGCTCTGTTTAAAAAAGGTTTTTGAGTACGAAATCATTGTATGGACACACGGGGTACAATTGTAACTCGTGTCAAAATAATTACATATTGAGTGATTTTTTATTTATTTTCTTGTCCAAATTAATAAATGTTCTTCACCTTTACAGTTACACGGTTGGCGCCTTCACAACATGGCACACACAAGCCCTGGCCTGTGGACTCATCCCCATTGCCTTTCACATCCTCATGCTCTTCGTCCCCGAATCGCCCAGATATTTGGTGGAGGTTGAGAATTATGCCAAAGCGGAGAAAGCCCTCAGCTGGCTCTATGGCAAGGATTCCAATGAGGTTCAGGATGATATGAAAAAGGTAAGGGGAAATTTTTTTCCCAGTCATGGTTGCATTCGAAATTAGATGATAATTACTGCATAATATTTAAATGCATTTCGTACACACATAGATTTGCACTGAAGCTATACGCCTAATACAATTGCATTCATCATTATTCCACGTGATGTTCAAACATGGCCATGACCAAGGATCTTTTTGTTGTCTTTTTTTTTTGGTAGCTAATCCACAGTGTGGAACAAAGTAATGCTCGACCCGTCACTTTTAGGAAGATTATCATGAAGATGTCCGTGCTCAAGCCCATTTTAGTGTGCTTGGGTCTCATGTTCTTCACGACGATGTCGGGCTATGATGCTGTCACCTTTTATACCGTCGATATCTTCCAGTCTGCTGGAACTAAAATTGATCCAAAACATTCTACCATTGTTTTAGGAGCCATTCAAGTTGTAAGTTAAGCACGTTTTGAGAGGATGGTAAATCCTTTTTTCTTCTTCTGTTTATTTTTATTTTTTAATTTTTATTCATTAGATAGCCACGATTCCGGCAGCATTCATCGTGGATAAATATGGACGACGATTGCTACTGATGCTGTCTGAAATCTTCATGTGCCTCTCTCTGGCTGCCCTTGGAACTTATTTTTATTTACAAAGAGAGGATATTTCCCCGAGTTCGGAACCCACATTAAATCTTGGGTGGCTCCCTCTAACCAGCTTGACTGTTTTCCTAATTGCTTACTCCATTGGGATTGGACCATTGAGCTTGATGATGATTGGAGAGCTTCTACCATCTCATATCAAAGGTATGACAAATGGCATTTGTTTTTTTTACAAGGTCAGAAAGGAGGAGAAAGTCCGGGGGAAAGCAGCAGGATTTATTGTTTTCGTCCCACTTTTTTGCGCTTAAAATACTAATGGCGAAAAAATTCGAAAATTCCCCCCAAGAATTAGAAACATTAATTAAAAAATTAGAAAGTTTCCGAAATTTTGCAGAGCAATTCCATAAAAATCAGTATAGATCCAAATCCACAGGAAAGTGAAAATTCCGGATTTCTCGTTCGTATTCATCAGTTTGAGAAGAGAAAGCTGGCGGGTAGTCGCAACTATTTTTGACCTTCTAAGAAGCGAAAAATTCATAAGTTTTGCGTCGTGAACATTTTTGTCACATGAATTAGTAATACAATATATAAATAGCACGCCATAATAAATAACCGGAACAAACCAGATAAACTTTCTAATTTACACTCAATTTTTTTTTTTTTTTTTTACAGGACTTGCATCTTGTGTTGTCCTCTCCTTTCGGTGGCTACTTGGTTTTGCTGTGACAAAGCTATTCGAAGACATTGAGGAAGATTTGGGTAAAGATGGTTGTTACTGGCTCTTCAGCGTCGCCTGTTTCGTCGGTTGTTTTTTCGTGTATTTAGGCATGCCCGAGACGAAGGGGAAGAGTTTGGATGAGATTCAAAAGTTCTTTGTGAGTGCAGCGAAATTGCAGCAAGAAAGGGAACAAGAAGAAATGGAGAGTAAATCAGGTGCTTAGTACACGTTCAGTGACCGCTGAATGTTTTAGTTGTTCTAATTAATGTTTACGTTACAAACTCCAGAATATGAAGTGAGAAGTGGTTGGCGTTCTACGGCACAAAAAAAAACCGTTTTTTGGTTAAATGAAATTGTACTCGATCAAATGTGCTCGGCATGGTGTGGATGCCATTTTATTGGATGTCGTTTAGGACACAATGAAAAAAACGATCCCATAAAAATAACCAAGAATGGTTATCAGTTATTATTTTGGTTCCCGAATAACATCAATATAACGGTAAACGTTGGAAAAAAAAATAGGTTCCCGCCCCCGTCTGGTTGGGAATTTAAGGTCCTACCAAAATCATATAAGAATAAATGAAAATATTACCCGTTTGTTAACGTTTGGACAACGTGCAAGATCCGTTACTTAATACCTCAAGAAAACGTTTGCAACGTGACGTTATGAGCGTGATGTAAGTAGTACACTATCACGTAGCCTGAACGTGACGAAAACGTTTTCAATTAACTTTCACCGTTATATTTATAACGTATCATATTTACTACATTTTCATGGTAAACAAAGAATTGTCCTCCCTTTTTGGGATAGGAAAAGTCGACCAAAATCGCGTTGCGAAAACCCACCGGAAGTATCCCGTGAACCCTTTTTTTGACGAATATTCACCTCGCGGTTTTCTTCTACTTTCTCTTTTTTTTTTGTCTCCAAAAAATGACATCCAGTAAAAGAAAAAGTTTCCTCAGTCATCGTAGTAGTAAGCAGTAGGCAACACGATTAAACGTTTTATATGAGGAAATTGCGTACAGATATGACGTCTGCACTAAGTGTATGTGTGTACATTAATGTCAAGCGCATAACAATGTAACAAATGTTACAAATGTACATAGGTAATGTGCAGAAAAGGGATTTTGCCTGTTTTGAACCATTGCTCTATCAAATGTTAGCAATACAAGAATAATTTGATCTAGTATTGTCTAGTAGTTTAGTTAATATTAACTGTTTGTAATAATGGATAATGGAAGTATTTGGTAATTATTTAAAAGTGTGTGCTTGTTACGACACCAAAAAAAAAAACTTTCGTGTCGACCAAAACGAACACATGGCTTTTTTTTTTTTGACGACACCCAAAATGATATGATTTCTTGATCATGACGATACCTGTGAAACTTACCATATAGTTTTAATATTTAAACTATTAAATAGAACTTGATTTTTTTACTGGGAGCATTTCCATATGTGGAAGTGCTTTTATCCTGGCCAGTAGCACAAGTGCTGGGGAATACAAAAAAAAAGAGAATTTACTTACTTTGTGAAAAGAAGTGTAATTTGTCATATTACGTACTTATTATGTTTATATAATATTTAATCTTAACATTATTGTAAGACAAGCATCTGAAGAGGTGCTACAATTGTCCATAGTTGTGTGACGAAGTGGCCACCACTGAAGAATGGTTGACACATTGTGGTTGTGACTAATTTTATTTTTAATGTAAAATCCGAGTTGAGAGTGTACAGATGTATGTATGCTTGCTCAATATGCAGTACACTTTTTACAGGTAGAAGTATTTAGTGATCTGGATTAAAACATCCTTAAGCCTATGCCGGTGGAGAAAAAAAAAGAAAAAAAGGCCAACCTGTAGAATTGCAGGTAGTGCTTAATTGGACTGGTATAGATTTTATTCTAACTGTGGATTCATTGTTCTCTGGTCCGAAATAAAAAAAAAATATTTAAAAAATACCGAAATGCTGTATGACTATATACAGCAGTAGACATAATGCGTTAATTACTCACCTGATATTTTTTATTATGCATACGAGAATCATTTCATTTCTCATATATCCAGTCAATCCCATGTACGATCGACAAATTTACTTCGATTTGCCCTCTTGCGATTTTTCTTCCTTATTTTTATTGTGAAAAAATATAGTTACACCCACGGAATAATCCGCTCATGTTAGAGGATAGGTGGCTTCACCATACCCGTGTAGTCCTTGTATGCCCATGCCATGCACGATGCACATTTACGCATCGTCACAGGGAACCTATATGTATTTCAAAATGCATACAAACAATAATTTATCAGCTACTAAAAGTAATCATCGGATAATGTGAGGGTAAAACTTGCGATGGTACCGGCTCATTTTGACCCTAAAGACCTCAAAGACCATTTGAGACCGTCTCACATTCCTTTCGTCCAACCCCATGGCGAATTCCTTCCGATCGTGATGACTATTAAGGACAGTCACCCTCAGATTTGGAAATCTCTGAATTACAAAAGTAGGGAATACACCGTTCTCCCTTGAAGGGAGAACGGTCTATTCATGTAGCTTTCTAAAACGTTTTGCAGTGGATGGTAAATGGTAAGGAAAAAGACAGCGAAACTAGACCTACTGTCGTTACTGTAGACAAGAAGACAAAAAAAAAAGGATTGACCAGCTGTTTCTATGGCATCCCGGGGTGTCACTCTACGCTCAATTTTGTTTGTATAACAATGTACCATAATACGGACTACTCCATCTTCCAGTAAGGAGAATTATGGGCCTTGGCAAATGAAATTGGAGACTTTCAACTGTCCCGTCCCGTCCCAATTATCATGGGCCGCTTTCGGTACAGAGTACAAGGGATATGTCAACATTTCAGTCGTTTCACCGGTCACTGATTACAGATAGATCCGAATCGGAACTTTTCGAAGAGTAAAAAGCAACACAGCACACAACGATGTAGGCTGCAGGAGGATAGGAGTTTCACTTGAATTGGTCTTGCCAGTATTTCTATACAAGGTAACTCCCAGCAACAATGATGCATTGTGTTATGGGAAAAAGCAAATGGAAATCCAGTGCCACGACCAGGCATGTAAGGAAAGGATTAGAGTCAAAATCAAAACCTGTCGATCCCTATGACAATAGTTGTTTTGAGTCGCCGAGATGAGCAGGGAATAAAAAAAAAAAGACGGTCGTCGCGGGATTGCCGGAAGTAAAAATTATTAAAAAAAATGCCAGAGACCTGATTAATAATGGTTATTTTGGTTATGGTGAAATTAGTGAAATACTCAGTACGCTATCGACAGTTGCGTAGATAGTTGTAGTTTTCTCGCAGTGTGGTGTAGTGGTGTTCCCCTTGCTCTTCTAAACTTCTGACCAATTAAGGCAGTTGGCTAAAGCGGAAATTGTGTAAAGAAATCCACAACAATCAGCATGAATAACATTAAATTGGAGCCCAAAATGGAAGTGAGCGACTACCAGGTGAAACCGAATAATTTGAATTTGAACCGTGTGGACATATATGCCAGTGATGTCGAGGTGAGTTAAGCTCCTTTATATTGGGCTTCAAAATATGCATTTCCCTATTAAATTCCTTATTCGTCAGTACAAGTGAAATGACATTGTTGAGGGGGACTGCAAAGCTGCAATATAAAAAAAAAACGTTGCAAAATGTGCCTACAACATGTGCAAAATGATCTTGCAAAAACCATTTGCAAAATGATCTTGCAAAATGTTCTTTTCCTATAGATGTTTTCCAGGTTAATTATAAATATTACACACATGCCAACATTATCAACGGTGCTGAGTAGGATCATGCTTTGACCTTTTGCTGTATTTTGTTGTTGTTGTTGTACTTTTTTTTTAGGTAGCCACACTATGGCATCAACCGGATGTTCGGAGTTATTATGACTTGGACACGGCCAATGTTGTGCCTTCTCACCACGGACATGGACATGGACACGGAGTGCCTGACAATACACATCCACATCAATCCCCGTATGTGATGGAGTTAGAAGTGCCGAACGTTGCTAAACGACATCAAAGTTCCAGTAGTCACAACCAGAATCAGTATCCACATCATCTTCCTCAAATCTCACATCATCATCATAACCAGCAGCAGCAGCAACAGCAGCAGCAGCAACAGCAAACTGAACTCATGCCCCCTGATTCCTTGGCAACGATGACAGCTAACGACAATTTGTTAGGGTATCCCATTGAAAGCACGCCAAAAAGGTACCCATATCAATGAGCCTGAGCCTTATCACCTGATTTAACCACCTTTCGGCCAGTCTCTTTCGAAGAGGATGGCAGATGATGAGATGATTTGGGATGAAGATAATTCTTCTGGTTTATTTTTTAAATAATTGTCTCTCGTTTTTTAAAACGATTCTTCCTTTTTTAAAATAATTGTCTCTGTTTTTTAAAACGATTCTTCCTTTTTTTAAATAATTGCCTCCGTTTTTTAAAATAGTTCTTACTTTTTTACATACTTGCCTCTATTTTTTTTAAATAATTCGTACTTTTTTTTTTACATAATAGCCTGTTTTTAGTTTTTATGAAATAGTTCTCACTTTTACAAATCATCTCCTCTGTTTTTTAAATACTTTTGCCTTTTTGTAAATAATCGCCTCTGGTTTTTTAATAGTTATGCCCTTTTGTAAATAATCGCCTCTGGTTGTTTAATATTTATGCCTTTTTGTAAATAATCGCCTCTGGTTTTTTAATATTTATGCCCTTTTGTAAATTGCCTGTTTTTTAAATACTTCGTTGGTTTCTTAAATAATTTCTCGGTTTCTTAATAATTCTTCGGTTTATTAACTAATTCCTCGGCTTCTTTCATAATTTTTTGGTTTCTTAATAAGCCTTCGGTTTTTAAAATAATTCTTTGGTTTCTTAATAATTCTTCGGTTTCTTAATAATTCTTCGGTTTCTTAATAATTCTTCGGTTTCTTAATATTTCTTCGGTTTCTTAAATAATTCTTCGTTTTTCATAATTAATTTTTTGGTTTCTTAATAATTCTTCGGTTTCGTAAATAATTTTTCGCTTAATTAAATAATTCGTCGGTTTCGTAAATAATTCCTTGGTTTGTTCAATACATTTTCGGTTCCTGAAATAATTCTTGTGTTCCTTAAATAACTCTTTAAATACTTGCTCCTATTGTCTAAATAATGTTTCGGTTTCTTAAATACTGGCTCCTGTTGTCTAAATAATTAATTCTGTTGTTGCAGAAAATTCTGCTCTTTAACTCAAAGAAGAAAGAAATTGGTAGACAAGTACATTCATGAAGTCCTCACCAAGTCCCATGACTACGACTATGGAGAATTCGGCTCCAATCTCTGGTCAGCCCTGCTCCTGGAATACTTTCGTGAAGACAAGGACCAACAAGTTGGCATTGAGAGCATTGAGCATTGGGCTCGTCATACATCTTGGGGTCGTAAAGTAAATTATGTTTATCTAACCCCTAACTTAATACGTGATATATCAACGAAATGAGCGGAAGAGCTTCCTTTCCCAACTTAATCACGTTCTTTTTGAACCCACAGATGCGAAAAGCCTATGACATTGGGATTGACACAATCAGAAATGGTGGGGATGCGTTACGAGAATTTGAAATGGCCAAGTGTAAGTCCACGTAGGTGTAGCTACGTTAATAGAAAAAAATTGTGCTCGTTCCTCAAAAAAAAAAAAACCTAAAAAAATGTGTGTGAGACAAAGGTGGGAGAAAAAATGTTTTTTTTAATATGGTGCTAAAAAATCGCCTCCCCTGTGCTTCAGGCAAAGTATTCCGCAAACGACCTCCCGCTTACAGTGAAGGCGGGGTAGTTACTAAGCAACGTGGACGTCGTCGAAAATGTGAAACAATCACAAAGGAGCCGGATCCTCAAGCTCTCAGTGGGATCCGGAATGACCATGAGTACTGCAAGAATCCCTGGTTGGAGTCCTTCCGGGATGTCTACTGTCCCAATGGCTACGACTTCACCCCAACGGAACCAGAGACGACGTCAACCTCCACCGAACGTGTTTATGACCTCGGAGCCATCGGGGGAGAAGTTGAAATTTAACCAAGGCAAAAGAAGAAAAAAAAACAAAAACAGAAAGAAAAAAAAATACAACAACGAAACCATTTTTCCGTGATTGCCTCCGGGCATTTCCCCGAGATTGGTACAAGTCAATGTCACCATGTCATCGTTCACACTTCGTTCATGTGCATTCCGTATACGGTTTTTTGAAGCCCCCCCCCCCAATCGTTTCTACAAGCACTTCCTTCCTGATTTATACATCTCCTCGCATCTCTTCTGCTTCCTGTGTAGTTTATTTTCAATTATAGAGAAAAGAGAGTCCAGTAATTTATAAGATTTTATAACTCATTTTCGGCGAATCTCATTTCACAGTTTTATATAGATGCCGAGTCGGTTGGAACCGCCCTCAGCTTTAGTTTTGAATTTTATGTCAGATCTGTTTATTGATTTATGTCCAGTTTGGTGTGTAATATGGTACACTGTAAGTTGAAGTAAATCACTCATTGTTTTAGTACTAGTTCTTTCCTCTCATCACTCATTATTCCTTTTTCTTACCGCACTTTTGTATCTCGGAATATTACGTTCTATTGATGAGATCTTACGTTTTATAATGATCATAATATGTATGATGATGATTAATACATGTATGATTATTATGACGGATATGATGTTATCTACTAGTAGGCCAAAGTCCGCGGCGAGGGGCCAGTGTTAATTTGTAATTAACATTCCGTGAACAGCGCTGGTGTGTACAATGTGCAAAATGAAGACTCCACTGACAAACATTTTTCTGAAGTGGCTCTTGAGTATTTAATGGCCAGCTATTTTAAAATATTTTTTCAATATTTTTGGAAAAAATATTTTAAATAAACTTATGCTGAACTTATGCTACTAAATAAGCTTAGGATCAGGCGTAATTAAAAGCGACTCACACAGGTTCAAACGGCACGGTTATCGCTTGCGCTAAAGTGACGCTGTTTCTAAAAATGCATTTAAATGGTTTTTTACGTAGACTTTAAATTGCAAACTGAACATAATAATTATTAAGTTTATTTTGGTGTAATTTTTTAAAGAATGACCCAATCCCCGTCAAATCCACACGCATTTTTGAAATATATTTTAAATATATTTTTTTTAAATTATCATTTTTGTACTCGCCTCGCAGCAGCACCGTTACTTGAATAATTTCGGTTCGATTTTAATGGGACATTTTTTACTTGATATTCTGCCGAGAAATCATGCCTTTCTCGTCTTGTGCGGCAGTCGAAACATTAAATGTTTGTGTCAAAGTCTCTCTTTCATTTTTTTTTAAATGGTTTTTGCAATGAAAAGTGAAGCGTTACTAATTAAAAAAGCTTCACGCTCATCTCGGCAATATTTATGTAGATTTATGTAGAAACGATGGCTATGATAAGACAAATGCTGGTTAAGCTGCCCAAGTGCCCGGTTGCATTGTTGCATATTTTCCTCATGATAATACGACGATCATTAAAAATAGAGTCCGATGCACGACGATTATAAAACTGATTGTGTATATAGAAATTTAGAATGAGTCACTAATAGAAAATGTGACCTCTGTAAGATAATCTAATGAATAGTAGTAGTATTGGTATAATAGAAAAGAGCATTAAATTGTTGAAAGCCTCCAAAATGAAGAATTTCAAAAATGTGGATTTAAAAATCCTTTTATGCCTAAATGCTTCTAGTATGAGCTAAAAAAAATATGTAATTTTGGATATTTTTTCAACAGTGACGTCACTTGCAACGACCTTGAAAAGTCTCAATGTCCCCCATAGCAAATAATATTAAGGAAGTCGGCTAGAATTGCTACTAGAGATTACTTCGATACATAAAGAGAATTATTTTTGTATACGAAAAAGTGCGTTTGTTGCAAATGATTCCCAAGCTGTCCTTGCAAGGCATTCACTGGATTTCCAAAGGGTGCGCATGTGGAGACTCGTACAGTAATATTTTCACATTCTTTCATTTATTGGAATTGTTAAAGAATAATAATTATAAATTCATTGTATATCATTAACAAAGGTATATGTTTTTTATTTTATTTTTTGAAAAAGGGAAGAGAGTCTGCAAAGAATCTTATGAATACCCATGTGTTCTCTTCGTTTTGTAATATAGTAGTTCCTGGGTAATAATGAATAACAAATTTGATTAGGTAATATGTCGTAAAATTGATTTTTTTTTCTTCTGTGAATACGCGAGCAAATAACGGATTTTTAAAAAATACATAACACGTGTCAAGTTCAAATCATTTTCTGTCCCATTTTCCAGCCATCATTATAACAGATCAATAGTAAAAATACTCCATACAATTTAACAACAATTTGTGGGCGAGGACAGGTGATAATAAAATCTCTCCCTTGCCTCTCAAATATAATAAACGTGAGCTATTTTTTTTCTGTATAAGAAATTAATACATACATCATGTTTATCTTTTTCTTTTGTTTTTGTTTTGGTTTAACACGTTTTACAATCATACAAGTCAGTAATTTTGTGTATACATCAAAGTTATTTCAATAGAAAAACCGTTTCCGCATAAACTTATTATGTAGTATTTTTTTTTTGCTTACGAGAGAACTCAAGTTTTGCTTGTTCATGTACGCTTACAAGGATTCTTATTATTTTCAAACTTTTAATTCTTTATTAATATTCACATTACATAATATCCCATTTCTTTTATTGGTAGTAAACGTTTTTCTTTCATTTTTTTATATCAGTAAATAAGATACATAGCACATGATTGACATGTTTTAAGAGGTATAGAAATAGAATCTTATTGCAAAGTCGTATCCATGATACATAAAAGTGTGTGGCTGAGTGGATGCGGATGACATTTTTTTTTGTAGGATATTTGACCCCGCGGAAGAAAACAATTTACTTAACACAAAAAAAAGTCAAAATAAATAGCGAATAAAATAGAAATGTGTACACATGTACAAATGGGAGAGACTATTATAATAACCCAAATTGATAAGTACGAATTCTCAGCAGAAATTGTTACAATAACAAATATAAGTCTATATATTCCATGCGTATACGACGTAAAACTCATGTAACTTATTACTTATAAACAAAGATAATTTGGCGATTGGGATATTACTTCACAAAAAAATCAATGGGGAACGTCTGTAGACGGAAAAAAAAAAAAAGAATAACACTATAATTAATGTATATGTATACTTAACGACTATTTAAAAGCTGTAGAAGCTGGATAATGTTGTAAAAGCCTAGTAGCTGAATCAACAAAAAAAAACATTTGTTGTTTGAAGCAATACACCACAAAGCAATCGTGGGCTTATAAGCTATGTTAAAAAGCCCAAATTATTAGGATTTTAGAATTGCTGTCGATCATCTTTGCAGATCTCGTCAGTTACAATGTATACGTATTTTTCCACTTTAAACTCTTGAGGATTTGGCCTTCCTTCTTAATTTTTTTTGGAATTCCCAAACCAAGAATGTCTTCAAGCCAAAAGTTTTTAAAACTGTAATTTATTGCAATATCTAAGGTTTCTTGTGAAAGGAATATAATCATTTTCTCTAATGCCGGGGAAACTTCTAGTGGGGAAAGTCGTACCAAGCAAATTATCTCTTTATAAACGTAATTAGAGGCAAAGTGCGATATTTATGATATATTTGCAGTCGTTAATGTACAAGTCATGTAATAACTTGTACATTAAAAGCTTCTATTCAATTCAACAGTCCTTGGTGCCTCCAAATTGGGTTTGGATTAGCTGAATTTTTGCAATCAAAGTTCTGATCCAAAAAAGGCCTCTTTCCTATGTTAAATACTGCTTTGTGGGAGCCTCATGAGGGCGTTAATAGAATAATTTCCTTTGTTACACTTGATTCAAAAAGGTTTTGTAAAGATTGATCAAAACTTTGTAAAGATTGACCGGATTTAGATAGAGTCGGTTTTTTGCTACATCTGCAAATTTATTTTGAATATTTATCTGAACGCGCATACACATTTTTTAATTATTTCAAGTTTCTTCAGTAAAAGGTCCTGTTTCATTCGGTAAGTAAGTGGATTTCATCACGTCTGCATTCTCCTCTAAACTTAAAATGTGGAAATTGTGCTCAGATTTGACGCACTATAGAATTGGGATTGGAGTGACCCGAGTCCTGCAAAGGTTGATCGGTAGTAATTCGAAAAAACCTACCGGGAGTATTTTTACGAGTTACATTATTATTTATTACTCCAGGTATTCCTCCTAGCAACAACAAAAATTTTTTTAGGGATTCGGCTCGTAGTCTTTTGACAAGAACTATCGCTTACTATCTTATAGTATCTATAGTGTATACACAAGTACACATAATAACATATGGCTGACTTCTGACAGGAGAAATGATTGAGGAAGGATCAAGACATCGTCAAAAGTGCATTATTTCCTAATTCTCTAACGTAACGTTAAAATCTAATTTTAAAAATAAACGCTAGAGTCAGTGCCTACAAATAGTAAGTTTGTCCTAAATTTGTAAGCACGTAAAAAAAGCCCGTCAACGCGTCATCATAATAATTCTATATTTTTTAATACAATAATAGTCATAATATTTGCAACAGAATAAACTATTCACTCTCAAACTATAGCCTCCAATTGTAAGTGTTTCCAAAAATTCAATTAAAATTTCTGTTAGTTACAAGGGTATATGGACCATGCTTACAAATTACAAAACAAGTTATTGTGAAATGTTATTTTTCTTAACATGACAGGACTTTAAAAAAAATTATGAGAGTGCAAAGTCAGCAAAAGGAGATTTAAGGTAATTATTGAAAATCTCATTTATTCCTCCAAAGAAAAAAAAAGAAGAAGAAAGAAATGATGGTGTCATTTTTGTAGGCGTGCGAGGTAATTTATTAAAGAATCCTGTCCGACAATGTCTATTATTTTTAACACTTATGATTACAAACAATTATTATTTTGCTTAAAGATATAATATTTGTATTGATTCCAGCATCATCATGTTCAATTATTTTTTTTGTGCAGTGAAAGTCCCTCTTAATGACCATTGAAATGGAATATAGTAAAGTATAAGATATGAAAATTGGGGGAGAAAGCAGGGAGAAAAAAGTCCTTCACCTGGTCCAATATGTTTGACTAATGTATATGAAAATCAAATAAAAAGGTACAACAAAAAAAATCATTCAAATATATTAGTCTTTTTATACACAATACATGCATATGAGGGGAAAGCTTTTATAAAGGGAAAAGTATTAAGAGGGAAGATGGACAGAAAGGCGGCAAAAGGGGAAGAACAGAGAAAAGAGAAAGCGGTGAAAGTTAATGTCTCCATATTATATTTTATGTAATATATACTTTCTACATGCAAAAACTGAAATTGCACCTATACAAATGTCCATAATATCCATTATATTCGTAAAATGCATTTCACCGTTATCATTTTTGTTTTTTTTTGTGTTATTTACACACATCCACTCGCCCGAACACACGACGTCCCATCCAGAACCAAACACACATATTACATACACACGCACTCACATATAAGGTATATATATATATAATTATATATATACCTATAGGTATATATATATATAATTATATATATACCTATAGGTATATAGATCGG
>JAQGBT010000404.1:0-54379 GCA_034698585.1 Disparrhopalites patrizii
TTAAATTAAATTTAATAATAATAATAATAACTATGACACCATAGCGACGAGAGCAAATGAGGCATTTGCTTACAATACTTATATTGGACGAGAGCATGAAAAAATCTTACTTTCACTTTTTCCTTAAATGGATTTTCAGGCACGCCATACATCTGACATAGTCGATTAAGCCCAGCCTGATTTCTTCGTTGTTTAACAGGCTTGCAATCATGTGCGGTCATATCAATGACATCTTGAGCTACCTACAAGACATAATAACAAATCTACATATGTATATTATTGCAACCATTCAGAAAAATCAAATATTCATTCTCATTCACATTTTCCGTATACATGAGTATATTATGTTCATTGTAGCCGTTGTTACGCTTAAAATAATGAAAACCTACGAACTTGAGTGTCAAAGACATTTGCCAAACGAATCCCATATTGATGGTATAAACAGTAGCTATCATTGCTACACGAATGGATGACCTGCAGACACACACAAATAGAGACTTCAGACAAATCAATAATAAGACTTGATATAAAACATAATTTTGGAAGGCAAACACTGTTTTAAGTAAAATCGCAAACAAATATTTGGAAAACTTTCAAACCTTTATTATTTGAGGGCATTCCAACATCGCCTGTAAGACTGACGCAAGCTTTGGCTCTGACATGAGATCAAAAATGAACACAATTCCTTTATGAGTTAATAATTGTACCAAGGTCAAGTCACCACCAATGCCCAGATGGACGCCTTCACTGTCCATATAAACCGGGGTTTGACCCGCAAGAGCTTCAGTCACTACCTTTTTACCTTCTTCCACATCAGTCACAACAACTACTCGTCTCACTACGGCATAAATTAAATTGCTTAAATTTGTTTCCGTTGGAAACTGATTGCAATAGCTCATTTTGTCTAGTAAATCCTGGGTAAATTGGCTATAAAACTCCGCCGGTGGATTATCTTCTGGTGGACTCCTCTCTGTGACCTTGTTACTGTCACTACGGGTCCCCGAATCACTCCTCAAGTTATTTCTCGTGTGGAAATCCCGACGATAAAGGTGGCTGGGAACCACAGTTTTTCTGAATTCTCCCATGCCTTGCGTACAACCTTTGCTCTTCCCCCGAGTCGCAAGCAACACCTCAGAAACGAGAAGGTCACAAGCAGTCGTGAATATCGGGCGGCTTCCTGAGGTCAAGCTTTTAACACAATTTCCTGCGAATGGAATCATGACCTCAAATTTGAATAGGCTTGTTCTTCTTCACCATCAACGACCTTTTCCGAATACAAAAACCTTTCTAACGCAATGTCGGTCATTCTGTCATGTTGCACACAAGATAATTATGTCGGGTGGATCGATGTCATCTAACACAAAGCTTCCGATAATACTTGCTTCCTCAGATACGTGACCCCGTAAGGAAAATCCTCGAAAAACTTGGTATAATAATTAGCTATGTGACCAAGTTAAAAATATGTTTTCGGAAAATATTTTCGTAAATTGGGGCCGACACATGTGTTTAGTACAGTGAGAAAGATGAGAAAAACCATGGAAGTGATGGAAGTGATGGAAGCACACGAGATTGGGACAGGTATAAAATTCCCGCGCTAATAATAAAATTTGCTCATAGAGCCTTCATCAAAGCTGCAAGTTATAACGTTATAAAGTTATAATTCGTGCTCAGCTTTCTGCAAAAAAAAAAAAACGATTAGTTCGTGTTTCGAGTAATATTCGAATTCGAAACATTTTTGTAAACAACGAGTCCAAGTTTTACTTTTTAGAATTTCTAAAAATATTTCTAAAACAGGATTACCTCGATCTATTTTGAAATCCTATTGTATAAATATTTTTCGAAATTCTAAGAAGTAAAAATTGGACTCGTAGTTTTCAAAAATATTTCGAATCCGAATATAACTCGAAACATTACGAGTGAGTCGAATCGAAGCCGCCGTACACATCCGCAACCCCACAACTACATGGGCTACGGCTACAACAATTAACAATGACTTTGATCGAAACTTGAAGCGCTAAAAGCATTCCTTCAGGCGCTTCTCCCATGCTCAGGCGCTGATGTTTGGGACAAAGGCATTAGAGTCACAAATAATTTGCATGATAATTAAATTACAAACGCAAACTGCGTTTAATGTGAATAAAGTAGAAATGATATCCAATCAAACAATCCCAAACCTTTTCCTCGAAAAAATGAAGACACCAGACATTTGTTTTTATATCAGTATTACATGTGTCTAATCCTAATAATTCTAATACATTAAATTAAATGTAATTTACTCATACTCATTACGTACACGTACGTGTACTGAAGAATCATTTCGTGTTATATATTTCGTCCTACGAAATAGCCACTCGACCCCATGTTGAACCTACGATATTTGAGATTCTAGCGAGCCTTTGCAAATTTTTCAATCTGGGCCGAAAAATAAAAGACAAAAAAGAAGAGACAAAAACAAAGAAAAAACAGAAAACGTATAGAAAGAGACAAATACCAGGAGACATCTGAAGAAATCGAAAAGAAAACAAAGGAGAAAGGTAGAGAGATACGCGCGGCAAAACGGAGACGGAACAGAAAGAAAGGAGGATCCTTGGCGTGAAAATTTTAAATGGGGATTAACAAGGGGAATCAACCGAAATTTCGGTTCGAGGGGATTTCGAAAATTTTAATATATTTTGAAAGTTCGAAACCTTCATATGGGCACGAACTTTTGTCATTGTGGGTCATTCCTAGGGGTGCCCTAATCAACCCCCCTGGTCCGGAGAGTCCAGAGTAAATCCTTTTTGTTTATGTGAAATGTATGGAGATTATATGAATTTCTGTACCTCATCTTTCACCATCGAAATATTATAATATTGATAACCCGAATGTCAGAGTAATTGTTTTAATTTTAATAATTACATACACTTTTGATCTTGATTGCATCTGCGTGAAGTGTTTTATGAGTTTATCATAGGCCAAACAAAATCAACTGAAAATGGAAGAAACGAACTAAAAGAGTTGTCCAGATGCTCCAGATATTTCGTCACTTGTTCTATTGCCTTTATGCTAGTTACCAAGTATCCAGCTTAAAGTTGTTTCCTTGTTTTATGTTAGAAGTTAGAACCGAGTTTTAGTAAACTGGCTAGTGGACACATATTGGTGCCCTGCCCAAGAAAGACGTAAAGGTGCAGTGTGTCCCACCACCCAGATGTACTACAACTGTGTCATGATGAAAAATGGTCGTACAAATGTACAAAAGTTGTTCAACATCGAAACCGTTAATTGCTGTCCGCTTCACAAAATCAGTAATTATTAATAAGCAGACATTCGTGCAGCCAATGGTGTGCTGTCAAATGTAATCCTATACGTAAGTATAAAATCCTAAAGTTCACTTTTTCTTTCCGTCACATCTGTAACATCTGCCACGTAAAGCTGCGGCTACCCGTTTTAACAGTTTTATACTCGTTTTTTGATAACGTGAACGTTCAGTGGAAATGCCTAGTATGTTGATAGTATGAAAATAGTACAACTTCTGCGATACTGTGTGTTACACATTTCTTTTCTGCAAGGTGGTGTCATATTCTGACGTGGTGTCACAACATGACACCACGTACCATGCTCCTCTCAAAAACTTTTTAGTATTATGTATTCAGCAGTGCTAACTTTCCTTTTCTCTCTCACGTTTTACGTTACAACAATGTAAGTATAATAAATTAAATAAGTAAGTAGTTAAGTAGTAGTTGTGATTTTGCTAATAACAGTGGCTAAATGGCTAACATCTTATTTAAACGTTCTCCATTCTTTACGACGACACCTCAAGCATACAGCAATTATAAATTATAATTATACAAATAGTTATTAAAAGCACATAATGTACATCATACTTTAACTTTGTAACTAGCACGCATCGCTCGGTACTATGTTTTGCATTTCTTCAAGTTGATATAATGCATGTATACTCAGATAATTCTAATTTATAAATCTGGTAATTTAAGTTCTATTCTGATCTTCCGGCATTCATTTTCATACGATGTCAATATCAGCTGTGAAATCGATGTCCTGTTTTGGAGGTCCCCTGCGAGACGAGTAAAATGAAAAAGTATAGATTTTGACTATTATTATTATTATAATTGTGTTAGGTGCCACAAAACAATTTGTAAGGAATCTTACATGATCGAGAGTGGTTGAGATCGTTTAGATTCGTGATACAGAGCTAGAAGGGAATTGGTGCTCTGATTAACCGCTGGTGGTCGCATTAACGCCCTTACTGGTGGACCGTTTGGGACTCTGAATGTCGATGGCCGTGGCTGTTGGTGTTGCATTATCAGTCTAGTAGACCGAGAAGAGTTGATGTGAGGACCAGTATTTCTGATTGGAAGTGATGTACTAGCAAACCCATCTGGTGTACCAGATGGTTCTGGTGTACCAGTTTGTGAAATTCCATCCATTAAGCTGGGTAGTTGTCCGTGTTTAGTTTTCTTCGATTTCAGTTGAGCACCTCCTCTGTTACCTCCAGCGTTCTTATATTGAGAAGCTTTTGTTTCGCTTCCATTCACGACGACTTTCCCAAACTTTGTTACTTTGGCGGTTCTTGAAAGCTGTGTTTGAAAGCCAGGAGCCCCTGGATGTTTTCCTTGGTTCTCCCCCATCAACGGAGGAGGCCCTCTACTTCCTGCGGGACTTGTTCTTGGGGGTACCTCGTTGTCTTCGTAGTATTCATTAAAACAACTAGATAGATGCTCGTTCTGCTGAAAAAATGCTTTCTGATGCTTGAATAGTTGTTTGCTGCTGTCTAGTCTGTTCCGAGGAATTGCTTTAGGATGATTAAAAGGCCGTCCACTATAATAAGGTGACCTCTGATATAATGGTTCGTAACTATCATTGTAATCGTTGTCGTGGTGCATGAAAGCAGGTGGACGTCCAGTTTGATATGGTTCAGAGTAAGGATGACCTGGGAAGTCTTGTTCAGGTCCGTGGTAGCCCCCAGGGTGTACTTCGTCATAACTATAGTCATAACCTTGACCATACACTGGTGGTGGAGGTCGAAAAAATGGTCTGGTTCCACGACCCCTTCCAGGTCTTCCCATATGCGGAGGCATGCCTGGTCGCCGTCCTCCGGGTGGTGGAAAATGTCCGTAGTTCGACGGAGGCATAAACGTTGGCGGAGGTACTTTCCTATCATACGGTCTGGTGGATTTAAGATAAACAGGGTGAATTAAACATCAAAATCAATGTACCACCAGGAGGACCTGGACTCTAACATAGACAGACTGTAAATACGCATAAATAGCCATTACAATTACATCGCTGCAGGAAAGATGGAAGATCTTACCCTGGTGGACGCAGCGGCACTTTTCTCTTCCCTAATATCTTTGTGGTAGTAAAACTGGTACTGGAATTCGCACTGAAGTTTGTCACCGCTTCAACCTTGAGGGCTTGTCCCTGTATCTCGCGCCCGTTAACTCCGTTTATGGCTGACCGAATGTCGCCAGTTGCTTCCAACAACTGTGTTATCACAGTAAAACTAAACCGCATCTATTTTGCACGTGAGACAATTAAATACAGACAAATATGGTGCTTACCACATGTCCTTGTGAACCCCACACCTCTGCTTCCAAAACATAGCCATACTTTGTGAAGAGATTACGCAACTCCATAGGTGAAACCCCAGTTGCAGGCAAATTTTTAACTGACAGTTTCATTGTGGGTATTTTTGGGCCTAGTGTATTCTTTGATTTAACGATAGAGATAATGCTGCCATCCATTTCCTTGCCATTTAATTGTTCAATAGCTTTCCTCCCACTTTCCCCATCTTCCATGTGCTGAAAACAGTTTATTAGTCTGTGAGGACACTAATATACGTACAACAGTATAACTGTAACGCAACAGAAACAAAGACAAGCACAATCAATTAATTGGTTGGTGTCACTGTCAACACTTACCACAAACGCATAATTCCCTTTAAAAACTTCGCTTTCCACAACTCGTCCATACGGCTCAAACAATTTGCCCACGTCCTCGTTTTTTAAATTATTCGGTAAATTCGAAATAAATATTTTGAATGTCGACACACGCTGCACAGCTATCTTCGGATCCATGTCGCGACACTGCTGAAATAGCGTAGTTAGTAGCGTCTAAGGAACTTTATCCTAATCTCGCTTTAGCTACAGATGAACCTGTGATTGAAGTACAAAACACAAAAGTATTTCAAACAATGCGTTATGTGCCTTCATCTCTCGATATTAAATTAAAAGGTAAGCCGGTGTTTTGTTACAGCTTACAGAGCGTCTCCAGTCACGATTTCCACTATCACTGGCGGTAGAGACAAGATACTTTCGCAAAGGGTCTGACAACTGCTGACAGTATTAAAGCTTTATAAAGCCATTTATTACCAGCACCACATTTCACAGAAAATCAAGTTATTAATGTTTTATTTTTATTCGTTTTATCTTTTACTTTTATCGGATCGGATCACATGAACGCGGTTTTCTTTTGCACATAATAAATTTGTACTTTACAGTTGAAGAGCAATCGTGGGATTTTCAAATTTCCCGCATTTTGCGTCGCAACATATGGTCCCAAGTGTGAGGAGTCAAAGCATCAAGGGTAACAATTGGAAGTCAGCAGTCAACTATTGATTTGCCAATAAAACATACACAGTAGTCAGTAGAGGTCATGCAGTGTTGTGCAAAGTACTACAGAGCAACACTGAAGATAGCTGACATTCAGAATAATACAGAGTTTGTTTGTAACCTAGTGTTTGGGTTGACAGTTTTAAAATGGTTTTTTTAAGTATTTTGAAGTTGACAATTGTTGATTCAATTTACGGAATTTACTATGTAGGAATCATCGCACGATTTAATGATTTAAAAAAGGTTGATGCTCGGACGAAGGTAGGGTCAGCGATTTGATCAAGGTATAACATCAACATCCTCACAGTCTAATCTCGGACCTAATTAGACTTTAACTAAACTCCCTGTATTTTGTTTCGAGTAATATTTCTCGAACGTGTAAAATGCTTAAAAATTTACATATATTTATCTAAATGAGCAACTTTAAAAAACTTCGCACTTCCGAAACATGGTTTTATTCTTTCATCATTGTACTCGTATTTGGTCCATATATTTATTTTTCAAGTTCATCGATAATGAATATAACAGAATGACATCATAACTTGACTTCATTTGAAATGTATCCGCACATAAGTTTTATTCCGATTTAAAGCTCCTCGATCGACGATGGATGTTCAATGTGGTTTTTATAAGTCGAGTTCAGGATGTTCCTCACGTCTTTTTGATTTGGGTCGCAAGAGTGAGTAGAATTTCTCGACGCCAGTCATCTGGGGTTTTTCTTCCAGGGGTTGAGTGTCACCACAAATGAGTTTCTCCAAATCCGAATATTCTCCTTGGACTTGTTGGAGTGTGTCCCGGAGTTGGAGGCGATGTTCGGAAGGCGTGCTCGTGTTGACGACCCAATAGGCGCAATTCCGGCTTAATTTGCTCAGCACCTTCTTTCTGGCATCCCGGAGCTCATCGTCCTCGGCCCCGGCATCGGAATCGGCCAGTTTAATCAGTTGAGACGGTCGCTGAAGTAGAATGTCCTCCTTGTCCTCCACTTTCACATCTTCTGGCTTCGCTATCGCTTTCTGCATTGATTTGTACAGCTCCTGGGGCATCTTGTTAAATTCGGATTGTGACAGCTTGAGAAAGCGATCTAGCTCCACGGAGTGAGTCTCCCGGCGACATTTGATGCGGGGCTTGGCGGAGGATGGAGGATGATAGGTGAAACGAGAAGGGAGGTAGGATTTCTCCAGAACGTCCCGTTGCGTTTCCTTAGCGAAAACCGAAATATGTCTCCGCTCTTTCTTCAGTGCCGAGACCCAGGACTGTATTTCCTTGTTGATCCTCTCTGGACGGGGACCAATCGGAGCTTGTTCTTGAGGGGGCAAGAAGTGGAATGTGCTGAGCATGTCTTGTACAAATTTTTGCTCATTTTGGCGCTGTAGACGCTCGCATACTTGCTCCTGAATATTCGGGAGCTTAGGAAGCACACGATCCCACAATTCCAGATCTTCCTCGTCATCACTGCTCACTTCATCTGTTTGGACTACCATGGAGCACGTATTCCTCATGATTGCAAGGGACAGCGTGTGTAACACGGAAATTTTGAGCAGTAAACTGGAGGCAGAAGTGCCGCACTATCCCACCCAACTGGCCCAACAGTCGTTAAACAATGATTACAAGCTTAACATCGTTTCTTATGTCAGGAGGCAAAATTTCACGGAGAGTATCCTGCTAATTAGTGCTGAGTGCTGATACTGCTGAATACGTTGCTGTCAGTTCCGCATCCGGGCAGCACATACGTATGCCATTTAGATGATTAATGCTCGTAGAATATGTGTATGTCGTGTATGAGCAATTGATTAGGACCAATTAAACAAAATCAGGGCTTAATACTTCAGGAGAACACTGCTTTGACACTCAACTAGTCAATTAACACGTGCGTCATAAGAATATCATGCAGTGTTCAATATTTTGGACCTGCGGAGTTCGTTGTTCGGAACTTTTGGGTGTCGGGACGTCAGGAGGGAAGGATATAATATTGTATCTGTAGATGATTCATAAAATAAAATAAAACTAATTCCATGGATGGATCGATGATCGATGCATATATGTAATGTGTAATGTCCCGTAGTAAGCATGCAAAAAATGCAACCTCTGAATCGCATTCTGTTAGTCTAATCTAAGGTCTAATAAAATAAGTACACGCTTTTAGTCATCAGTAAAATTCATATTCAGAGGATCTACGATGCTTATTGCTTATGCTGCGCTGCGTCGCATCACTTCGATCATTTTATGAATAAAACTAAAGTGCGATTATAATAATTAATAATTATACTGCAATTGCACAAAGGCTCGGAGAGCCTGATGTGTAATATAACTAAATAAAATAACAAATTATACATATAAATAACACGACAGCTGAAAGAATACTGACAAGGAAAAATTTGCTGAGGTTGTGTCGTTGTGATGCCTTAAATTTTCAAAATACATATTATCAAAATATAGCCAAGAGAAGGCAATTTCCCTTGACATGGAAATATGCTGTCGTTACCCCTGACCCTGACCTCCCGTGCCAACCCCTTGAATGAAGACCATCAGTCTGTCTTTAACGTTACAGAGCCATTACTTTGCCATAGGGTAATGGTAAAGTCAGGTGGTTTTCATTTAAGGCGTTAGTACGGGAGGTCAGGGGTAACGACAGCGTATTTTCATGTCAAGATTAATTACTCTTTCTCATGGCTATATTTTGATAATATTTTTAAAATTTAAGGCGCAGTCTGCTGTTTTAAATTAAAAAAGAAAACAGCGGTCCTTCTTTCTGGGACAGGCTTTATTCATTGAGGGTGCCAGGAAACGGTAAGGCAATGCTACAGAACAGGAGATACAAACATTATATTCCATGCAGAATTTTATTGCGGGTCTAGGAAATGTTTTTCCTCTCGATCTGACTAGGATTGGCAAATTTGTGGTGATTTTCTGTAAATAGTGGAAATTACCCCTTCATAAATGTATTGTATATTTTCTGGTTCACGCGAGAACATGAATGATAAGCCGAATGCTCCTTTGCTTTTTGGTTCGGATTTTACTGTAAGACTTTCCCTTACCGTACTGATTCTGCAAAATTGTCTGATCAAAACTAGTAAAAAATTTCCCTCGTTAAAACATTGGATTATTTCCTTTTACGGGCAAAGGATGGCACTCGGTGTTGAAAACCCAGCTATCCAGGTCAATTAAGTCCGAAGTGCTAAACAACAGGTACAGGTACTGCAAACAGAACGTAGAAAAAGGCATTCATGAGTTCATGACCATTTTTACAAGACATATTTGTCTTATAAGAAACCATTAAACATATGGTCAGCTGAACAAAAGAACTTCTGGAGTACCTTGAGTGTTTCCGCTAAGAAGAAAGTTTGTTGCACATCGTCCTGCTCCGGATTGGCGGAATAAACGTCCCTGAGTCCAGAATATCCCCGACCCGGGCCAGCTTTGGAATACTTTTCAATGGCTTGCGCGGCGTCCCAGCCCCAGTCTCTGTATTTGGGGTCCTTTGTCAAACGATAGAGAACAAAGTAGGATTCGATGACCTCTGGTCGCAGAATGTAATACTTGTCTCCTCTTTCTGTTCCCACGGCCTCAACATCATCTGTGAAGCGGAATACTTCGGGTCCTGTAGCAACGCAGATACATACATTTGTACTTTGTACATAATTTAATAATATATAGTCCAGCTTCGCTCGCCACCAATTGACGACATTTAATATGAGACAGTCTTTGTCACGATGAAAACTAATTGTAAGTACCAATGTGTGTTTCTGTTCGAATGTACGACTCATGGCAAGTATTGGTAAAATTTCTTCCAATCTCCATATCTCGATCGCGGAAGCCATCATCTGGGTTCTTTGGGTCCGTGAATGCGCCCAGAGCAAACATGCCGCCCGCAAAGCATTCCAGATGACTACCAATATTTTCGATGCGACCACCCTCGTAGTACTCTCCAATGTACAGAAGATGGCTCTGTTTAGATGTTCGAACCAAGTCATTTTTAACGTAAGCATCAATGACGTCATCGTACATTTTCCGGGCTTGACGATCCTGCGTCTGAATCCAAGATTTGAGGAAGTATTCGTACATACTGTCCGCTCCAGCGCCCATAGAAACATGATCTACCCAATACGGAAATACAAGTTTTAGCAGAATAAAAGAAGGCAGAGGACTAATAATAATTACCACATAACTCAGATAAAAGGATTCACATGAATGTGAACACAAGAATGCCAAGAGGGATGAAATTTACCATCATTAAATTCCCCGGTGAAAGGGTCAACATGATTAGGAATCAAACCTCTGGGTTTCTCCAGATTAAATAAGTTTTGTCTGATTTTGTCAACTTTTTCAAAAAAGATAGGGTCTCCGGTCACTTGCGATAAATATAAGAATTCCAGGTGGAGCGTCCCCAAGGCCGCCATGGAAATAGAGGTTCCACGGGTTTCCTGACAAAATCAAATTGAATCGGACATGAGATCATACTAGCCAGTCAAAAGCGCAAATGTCAGTACCAAAAATGTTAAGATGGGGGAAATGCAGAACTTACTCCAGTCATAGGATTGATTTCTCCCTGAGGAAATCCACTGGGCGTATTGAAGCATGGGAGCAAAGTTTTGCCCACGGAATAAGCTTGGTTCAAGTACATGGTGTCTCCACTGAAAGCATAGGCAGTGAGAAAACCCCCGAGGATACGAATATTTGTTTCAAACAACGATACAGTCGTATTCTGGCAAAGGTCAAAGTTCCAATGTAATATTCCTCACAATATCTCTGTAATATTAGCCTAAATTTCCCCTTACCACGGTGGTGAAATCAAAATTCCTAGAAACCCAGTCCCTCCCCTTCTGATATTCATCTTCAAATCCCATGATCCAGAGAGTGTCCAAGGAGTCAATGATAGTGGCTCCGATCTTGGAATTTCCGTAAATGCCTCCACTTTGACCTTCCCTGCTGATTGGTTTTAGCTCATTCTCTCCCCAAGCCCAACGCTCGTAGTCATCCCAGGCATCCTTCATCATCTGTGATTACAAGCAGAAATTAAATTAATCCACGAATTCTCCAGACTGCGCAGTATTGTATTAAAAATATAAAAATAAATCAGCTACTAACCTGTTTCACAAAGTCTCTCCTCTGTCTGATCTCCGGATCAGGATCTTCTCCACCCGTGGTAGAGAGGACCTGGCTATTTTTGGTACGTATAAATCTACCTTCAGCATTGAAGATTGCCGTACAAAGCAATAGGCCACAAACGTTTAAAACAAAAAAGCGTAACATTTCTAAAATTTATAAAACTGACTCTGCCAGCATATGAATGGACGCAGTCTTTGATTCGATTTCAAATGACAATTTCTACTGAATAGTTTCTGCCCCGAATTAAAGTTCTATATACTAACATTGGGCATACAAAAAAGTTCACATCTTCCTGTCAGTGTTAATTAATATTTCCATGTAATCACAGCAATACTCAATCTCCTGATCAAGGACTGGTGCTTGAGCTGTAGTAAGTGCTGGAATTGCTGCTATTGTTGTTCCCCTTGCATTTCTCCAGCATAGGCTTTCAGCAGCATTATTTTGCCCGTCGTTTGATTGATCTCTTGGCTGTAAATAACGAAACGTCATAAGTGTGTGAATACGTACAAAGTACATATTGTAATGTCCACGAAGCTCTCATACTTATTTTTCAGAGATTATTTACACACTTGCAGAGATTATTGGCATAATTTATAATCAATCACTATTTGTGTTTGACTGACTGAAGAGTACTGAAGAGTAGCCGAGAGATTGTATTTTTTCAACTTAACAGCTAAAAATTAAAAAATTAAGTGCAAACCCATTAGACTCCCGTACAGGATTACTGTAGCTCGTGGGAGCCTCTCTCGCTCTTATATTCTCTGGTGCTGCTAAATAATTGCCTCGGAGTCCTATCTTATCAATGATGCGAACAGAATGTAAGAGAAAAAATGCATGCAAAATGAACTGACGGAAACGACACTAGAGCTTCAATTGTATTCTACGAATTTATGCTTGTTCGTGCGACAGAATAATGCATGCAAAATGTACTGTCCGTCAGGATAAGAATAATTTATTGCACTACGTTATGTCAGTGGTAATATTTTTCCTGTCTCTATACTTACATTGACGCACTAGTGTATTTTAGGCATTCGGCAAAACTATTATTGCATGGAATCATAAATTTGTCGGCCAATACCGTTGCCAGTTAACAAAATTTGCTTTTTGTATTTGTTCTTTAAATTCTGGACGCTTACCTTACCAAATAGTTTTACCAAATGCTCCTACATACGAAAAGTACATAGGTACATAAATATCATATTGCTAAAATGCGAGTGCATTCTGAAACAAAAATTTTAAAGAAAAAATATGTTGCAAAAGATCTTGCGGATGTGAATATGGTAAATTCCACATAATGCTCTTGTGTATGTCCTATCAACGAAGAATGCAAGGGAACAGTAAATGTTGGGCGAATAAGGAATAATGAGTCACCAATGAATAGTGAGAACTTTCACCAACTAAAGAATATAAAGAAGCATATATAATAAAATATTTTATTAGAGAAACAAAGCTATCAAGTAAGATTACAAGAGTTATTGTAACACCTGCAATTTCACTGGGATTTCAACAATGAAACTTATGTATATTTTTAAGTAACATTTATTGTCAATTGTCAGTACTTTTGCTACGTTAATTTGACTACACGAAATTGAAAAAAATTAATAGAAGTACTTATACTTTCAAAATGGTGTTAATTCTGCTTGGAAAAATAATAATAAATATAAGTCACGGAAAGGACGAATGAAGACACTATTTTAGATACATAAATCGGAGCAATTCGTAGGAGTTGGTGGTTGGTGGAAGGCCGCTGGCGTTGGTAAAGCCCAGAGCAGCAGTGCAATTCCGCTGTCCTGCCGTCAATCCTCCTTGCAGCACCAAGACTTTGTCCCCTTCGTGACGGATGAAGCGGCACACATGCTCATCCCTGAAATTTTGCGCCCCTCCAATGACAAGATCACGGTGATGTCCTGCATCATAGATTCCGTCTCGTCCCGAAGTCCATGATTCCAGGACTTTACCTCGGTTGATTGTTAGGTTGCTGAGAAATTCATTGCGTAGGAATGTGCTATTATCGTTATTACAATACATGGCATATAACGTTGTGGACACTGTCACGTTGGCGACGGCACAACATTTCGCTTGCCTGGAATACATCCCAACCCTGGCCAAACTCTGACCGCTCACATCAGTCCACATTCGGCACACGTAGGTCTGGACCATTTCATTCAAATAAAGAACGTTTCCAGACAAAACGGCTGACGACCCATTAAACCTTTCCAACCAGTTTCCCGTGCTTCTATCTAGCCTGCCATATACGCTGGAATTTCCGGCTTCACACGGACTCCAGAAAACGACCACGACCAGCAGTAGTGTCTGCGACAAAATCAAATCCTTCTATTTTTAGCAACAGATTAACCAGTTGTAGTTAAACCAAATTGATTACACAATTCAATCTAAACTATTTTTTAACATATGTACAATGACATAATTTATACTTTCAAAGAAGAGCCATTTAAAAGTTACTAATATAGCGCGAGTGGGGAAAAGTAAAAATTATTACAAGTTAATTATTACCAATAATATTTTCATTCCAAGACGAACCATTTTATGGTTGGTTGTTGGGAAGTTTGCGAAAAAAAAATTAAATTATGTAATAAATTCAAAGTGTTTGAAATTGGAAAATATGAGAGAGAAAATTACTTGAAACTGGAAAAAAATAAAACTGACAAATAGATATGGGAAAAATTCTTGAAATTGGAAAAGAAGAGAAAAATTCCGCGAAAATATGCTGGTAGATAAAATAAAAAAAATGGAAGATGAAAAATAATTCATGTGTGAAATAAAGTCGAAAGTCCTTAAAGAAAGATCGGGATGACTTGGATACGTGTGCCCACAGCTTTATATAGTCCAGGAGATTGAGAGTGAAGGGGTGAAAAATATGCGTGTGTTCCAATATTTGCTTGCATGTACTTGTCTAATGTCATTCCCCTTATAAACCTGGATAAAAAGATGAGGTGAGGGTGTTACTGGACTTATTAACGCCCCAGAAAACGTGTTGTATTTCGGTTGAATGGAAAAGCCAATAAAGTTTACACAATGTACGCCAGATAAATTGATACTTCCCCCGTGACCTATTTACGGGGATAATGAGATGATCAGGTGTTTAAATTCCTGGTTTAATTGTAATATTTTACGGTGTTCTACGTGTCTGGAGCGATTATAGACAACCAAACAGATTCATTCAATTGACATTTTGTATTAACTTTCAATCATTCGAAAAAAAACAGTACATAAAACGTTTCGAAAAATTGGTGTTTTTGGTTCAGGAATTCGTTTGACCCCTTCAAAGGGCTGCGTCATCCATTGACGCGGTCGACGATGAGCAGAATAACAACAGTGGTGAGGACGACTGGCATTTAATAAGCTGGAACTAGTTTTGCATTAGACGTGCACAATGCCCCAGATATACTTCCTAATCCTAATGGCTTCAATTAAACTGTATTCATTTTTTTAAATTAATTGTTCCTTATAAAATTAATTAACTCCAGCTTTCCCACTTAATTTATTGTCCCAATTATTACAAAGACTCCAAAGCAATTGTGGAGTAAAACTTACTTTCCTCAATGAATTAACCGGGCCAGGGGAAGCGCAAACAAATGCTCTTTCTCTTGAAAATGTCAGAAAAAAACGGGGTTCGGAGAAAGTTCCAGTACATGTATGGACAATACCGTATAATGTACATCTATTAGCTCCATCTGAGATCATATACATTATAGAAATACATGAGTCCATTAATAATTATTATTTCACAATACCAAGATCTCTTGGCTAATCGATAGGGGTAACTATGAGTGAGGAGAAAGGGAGAAAAAAAGGAGTTGATACGTTATAGTCTTGTGCAATATACATGTATACGTTAAGCTTTAACGAGCAGGTAGAAAGCACACATCCTTCCGTCCTTCAGCTCCGCTGCACATCTCACGTTACACATATTTCTTTTCAATATTATAATCAACGGCAACTCAGCTCACCGTCCTAGGACCGGGCAAAAACGCAAACCGGGCCTGGATTTCCCTGAAGACTTATCATGGGCACATCCCGAGGGCTTAATATTGTTGCCGCTAGCAGTTAAAATCAATTTTAACACTTCCCAACCTCATCTTCGAGGTTGAAAGCGGAATTTTCGGGGCACAATGTCTCATTATAATTCCATTTTTCACATCAAGAATGTCCTTCACGAATGTACTGTCGTCATTGCGAAAGCCCATATGATAGCCATAACATTGCCCGGCACACATTTTCCCTTGTCTCGACACACCTGTACAACTTTGGATACTGTGGAAACTTTGGATACTGTGTTGAGGAAACTTCTTTTGCAGCATTAACCCTTTGAAACTCCTGCTTTTGAGGCATATACTACCCCCTACATAGGGATATGACTGGAAAGGAAGAGACAAGACCACCCATGTTGTCTCTGGTTACCCAAACCCAAATGTTCAGCGGAGTGAAAGCAAAGTTTCCATTCCGGAAGTAGTAACTATGCTAACTGATACACAAATTATACACATGTTCTGGCAAATCTAAGAGGGTGAATACAAGTATGGGAAGGACTTTGATGAATAGGATTGGAATTATAATATGTACGGTATAATTAGATAAGTCTATTGTGAGACCCATCGAAAGGGGAAAGTAATATTGGAGCACTATTAGCGTCAGAAATAGGGGCAGAGAATAGGGAGAAGACCAGAAATCATCCAGCTCAAAGCTTGTATGTGAGTGTGTACAGAAGAAAAGGAAGTAAATTATATGGGTTGAGCTCGTCTTCAACTGACTGACTGTGACCGACAAATAATAATGGGCCCGACTTTTATGATTAGACACACTTTCCCCATAGATGCCCGAGTTAATGCAATCTTTTTTGATGGACCGCATGTAATGGTTCTATTAATTTTCCCAACTCTCCACTCTCAATTGATTTCAGTTCACTGACAGAGTCTCTCCATCGTCAGTCAAGCTTTTCCCTGAAGGGAGACACAGTACAACAAGCTACATTCCTTCTACCACCTCAAATCTTCATATTACGGACTCCTGGATGTGGACTGGGGAAAGCTAGGCTATTTTGTCCATACATTTTTTTTTTTTTTTTGCGTAACGTTCTTTCGTCGTGTTCTCTTCGTTTCCCGTCCACACGCAATCTTCGTGTGTAATCCCTGGACGGACCATGTGAAAAGCTTTTCCGGATTTTCCACCTTTCCACCCTTTCCCAAGGAAGTATTTTGTTTTCTCCCAGCCAATAAAAACTAGTGTCTTTCCTGTATCAACAGAATGCACTACGCATTTGTCCTCAAGATAATTTTTCAGAAAATAAACATTAAGAAAGTAGATACCTGAAGATTCTACATGTGTACATTACATACATACATACGTGTGCATAATTGAATCTAATGATTACTGATCCACTCTGGCTTGATTATAGATTTCGTACAACAATAAAAAAAAAAAACGTTTCTTCCCTCAACAGGTTTGAGATTCGACAATAATTATGGTGGTTTGAGGTGCTCCAGATTTTACTGTATAGTTCTTTAGTGGGACGGGGGAACTGCTCCGTTAGTGCAACAGATTACTGGTGAGAGAATAATGGTTCATCAGAACGATAAAAAGCTCCATTGTATTACAACCAGAGGTTCAATCGTAAAAAAAACCTGTGAATTTATTTTTAAAAGCTGTAGTGTTGTGTAAAACAAAATGTATTCACATGGCCAGAAAAATTAGTGCTCCTCATAATTTTAGAATCCCTATATGGTTCAAGGATAATAGGAATTACACTTAACGTTATATAACGATATATAATGACAACACTAAGACATGAGGTAAGTTTTAGCAATAAGATTTCCGGTAACTAATAATATGCATACTGCATACATGTAATTTCATACATTAGTACACAAAACATTGTGGAAATTCAAGAAACTCACGGAAAACATTCGTTATTCTTTTAAAAACGAATCTGAAGTTGTTATCCGGATGTGCTTTCTTTCAGTAATTTTACGGGGATGCTTGTTTTAGAAAAAGTTTGCTAGAAACCTCTGATTGTCCCGCAGAATAAAAGGCAGCGGTAAGGGATTAGTTTTACGTCAATTGCCCTACTCAAGGCTAAATGAATCTAGGCTTGTAACGGTCAAAGGTTAATCCTAGTATACCCCTGATAACCATCAATTATCACCCTTCGTTTTCACGTCGTTTTTTGTTCCCCTCAACTTATTACGTGACCATCTAAATAAAGTACTATGGAATTATTATTACTATGGAATAAAGAATAACTTCTGGTGCAAAACTACTGAATATGAAGGAATTAATTAATTATAGCAAATTTGTAGAGAAATTGTTCGTAAATTCTCATTAGGACACAAGTTTTGAGAAATATCATTGCTGAATGATTATTTATTTAAGCATTGACCTAGATTTCGTCGTTGATTGGTATGCACAGGAAGGATCAAATTTCAAATGAGTTCTAAATTTTTATATTTAACTTTATATGGAGTGGGTACGTAGAGGAGAATGTAAGTTACTTAAGGACGTCGGGGATTTACAAGAGTTAAGGCATGACGAGTTCAAGTGAAACGCTGAAGCTGCCGCCGGCGTTAATGAGCGGCGCTGAGGACGAATCTCGGATCCAAAAGAACTCCATCGTGAGGCCCCGGTTGTCGTTTGATGACGGGTCCAACAATGCCGTCAATATTGATCTTTCCATGCAACGACAGGGACATCCTGAAGGCAGAAGTAGTAGCGCCAAGTCCATGGTCACAGTTGGAGCGAATAAATCCGAAGATCCCCCGCAGCAAAGCAGGTGGTTGACGTTGAGCAAGAGGTTTCCTTCATCAACTCGGAGCCTGCCAGGGGGGAAGTTGGAGGAGAATTCGTACACGGAAGATCGTCCGAGCATCAAATCCGTGAGTTCCCAGGTATCTGTTCAGGAGGATATATGCTCGGAGATCGTCAAGTTGGAGAATAATGACTGCAACAATGCTGAGAGCCGTAAACAGAGTGGGTCGAGGCCACCAAGTCTTCAAGCCAGTAGTCACAAAGTGATTCAATTGATTTCTGTGATAAGGGTAAGTTCTTGGATTAGCAATTTCAATGTCAACCCCCACTGTGAATGTAGTTCCGTCTACCCAATCTCAATATTTTTTATTGAATTAAATAATATCCGCAAAACTTGTGCTGTATTATACAATGCACAGAATATTCGGCAATGGGTTAGCCATAAAACAGCTCCGAAACCCCCTGAACGTCCGGATTCCTTCCTGGAGAAATTCGTGCCTGGCTGGAACATTGAGGTGGAAGGGGACAGTCAACGCTCCGAAGGCTCTCGTCCAGATAATAAGCCGCCAACGAATTGGCAGAAATTTTGGTACACTTGTGGTCGAGGGATCGCGGTGGACACCGCAAAACCATCTTATTATTGGGTAATTAAACCATTTTTACATACTTATTTAACAATTATATGAACGTGAACCTGTTAACATAGCACGTTATGTATGCATTTATTCCTACACTTTTTGACAAAATCGATTAAGCATTAAGCAGTATGGTAATTTAGCGGTAATATAATGTTTCTTGGTAGCGTATATAATAATTTGTTTATCAACCTGCTGTCCTTCGTCATAAATATTTTTTCCGGTTGCAGTGGCTTGGAATAGTGTCGCTCACGGTTCTCTACAATATCATATTTGTAATCGGGAGGTCCATTTTTTGGGACATGCAAAATTCCCTTCCAAACACGTGGTTCGTTCTAGATTTGCTGACGGATTTCATTTATTGTGCGGATTCTTTCGTCCATGCTCATCAAGGTATAGCGCTAAGGACAAGAAGATGTAGCTGTATAAGAATGAGTGTTGGTAACATGCTAAAGGTGATTGCTTTGACAGCCTATTTACAGGATGGCATGTTAGTGAGGGACGCCTATAAACTCCGAAAGAATTATTGGAAGTCCACGTCCTTTAAGGTGGACCTCATGAGTGTGCTTCCGACGGATTACGTGGCTCTGTACTGGATTCAGCCAACGAGGAAATGCAGTGCCACGGAACTTCCTTGTGCCATCATTTGGCGTTTGAATCGCCTCCTCCGATTCACCAGATTAAATGAATTCTTTCGTAAGACTGAGTCACGGATCAATGCTCCGAACGGGTTTCGCATTGGGCGAGTGATCCTCTACATTCTCATCATCATTCACTGGAATGCATGCTTCTACTTCTGGATTAGTTACGCTATCGGTTGTGGCTCCGATGGCTGGGTCTACAAGTGCACCATGGACGACCCACACAATAATTCCATTCCCAAAAATAATTCCTTAGCTCATCAGTACATTTACAGGTATGAATTCCTCCAATGCATATGTACAGATGCACATATGTAGGTGTACTAATTGTCATTACCTCAAGTAGTTTATGCGTACAAACTCGTTGAAAACCCCTGTTGTTCCTTCTAATTACCTTTTAATGATAGTTTCTATTGGTCCACCCTAACGTTGACAACCATTGGAGAGACCCCACAACCGGAGTACGTGGTAGAGTACATATTCGTGGTGGCAGATTATCTCATTGGGGTTTTGATCTTCGCCACGATTGTCGGAAACATCGGGAGCATGATAACCCATATGAATGCTGCCAGAGCGGAGTTCCAGGACACAATGGACTCCATCAAGCAGTATATGGATTCACGGAGGGTGTCAAAGGAGCTCCAGAAACGGGTTATCAAGTGGTTTGATTACATCTGGACCAATAAGCAAGCCGTGGACGAAAACAAGGTCCTTGTATTATAATTACATCCGATTGTCAGGGAAGGGATGAATGGGACTATTTTTGTGTGATAATCGATAACTCAGTCTAATTGGCTTCATCCTGCAACTCGCGTACACTTACCGTTATGAATGCTATGCAGGTGCTCGCAGCTCTACCGAACAAGTTAAAAGCTGAAATTGCGATACACGTTCATTTGGACACTCTTCGTCAAGTAAGAATTTTCCAAGACTGTGAGCCAGGACTGCTGGCGGAGCTGGTTCTCAAGCTTAAACTCCAAGTAGGTCCCTCATGCTAAAGAATGTCAAGGTCCACATTTTTAACGGGGATATTTAACTTTATTACATACTTTTACTAAATTGTATAAGCACATAGTTTTATGTACAATACGTATAATTTGTTATACTTTCACCGGCATTTCTCAGGTTTTCAGCCCTGGAGATTACATATGTAGAAAGGGGGATGTGGGACGGGAGATGTACATCGTGAAGCGTGGGAAAGTGAGCGTTGTGGGTGATGATGGCAAAACTGTTTTCGTCACACTCGGCGGTGGTTGTGTCTTTGGAGAGGTAAATATGTACTAATACACGTCAATGAAGAAATGCCATTTAAGTATGATTGAAGTATTCTTCTCATCCCATGCCACTTGAATAAGAGTGATTGTTTTGTTTGAAAATGTTATTCTTACGGGGCATCATGTACAGATAAGTATACTGAACATTGCTGGCAATCGCACCGGAAATCGGCGGACGGCAAACGTAAGAAGCGTCGGCTATTCCGATTTGTTTTGCTTATCTAAAGATGACCTTTGGGACGCGCTGGAGGTACGCAGGCTGTTTCCTATCGTATTATTTTGTGTAGTTTTGTTTGGAAGTGTTATTCACCAAATTTGTTTCTTTTGACTACATTCGTAGGAGTATCCGGAAGCGAGAGACGAGCTTTTAAGGCGGGGCAAGCAAATTTTGCAAAAAGACGGTCTCATCGATGAGGAAGCACTGGAAGCAGAAAGGCTAAAATCGGTCACGCAGGCGGAAAAAATTGTGAAATTAGGTAACTTTGCAAAACAATGGGCATTGGGCATGTATTCACACTTAGGTATGCCCAATTTACAAGAAATAATTACTAACATGTGGGTAAAAGTACAAATGGTGTCCACGCTACTGTTCTAATTGTAAGCTCTTTGAAAAGCTGTCATTGCTTTAAAAAGAACGAATGCACTGAAGACTAGCCTGTTCGTAAATGCTCTAGTGTGAGTACATTATGGATGAAAAGCGCCATTTTGTAATTTTAATTTGTGTATTTACTCAGTGTGCCCATGTTTTTCTTTTGACACAGAAGGAGAGGTGGACAACTTGCAAACGCGTCTTGCTCGCCTTCTGGCCGATTACAATAGCTTCCAGCAAAAATTTAAACAGCGTTTGGCCAAGGTTCTGTAATACATACTTTAATTTACTTCTACTATAGGCAGTATGCTCTAGCCATTGCCTCTAGCAGATTTCGTCATTTCCTCTTTCAGTTGTAAAATGTGACATAATGAAATGTATATTGGGCTTTGAAGGTGGAGAAACGAGAAGATCGTGAGAACTGAGTGATTTGGAAGACGACAACCATTTTCTACGTTGAGATCCCTCAATTTTTAGCAAAGCCGGAATGTCCATTTCCAGTTGACGCTTGGATCATGAACGCCGAAAGTCCATTCTGTCTCACGAACAAACATAAATTCGTAGAATACAGTCGAAGCTCTAGTGCCGTCTCCGTCGGGTCATGCCAAATGACAGTTTTAGGTGGCAGGATTACAATTTGTAATGCAAATGTAGTTAGACTAGTGGGAATTAAATGAATTAAACTGCTATAATTTATATTTGAATCCGTTTTGGCTTTTTTGATATGCGATTTCTCATTTTGGGTCTGATTCGATTGAAACCATTTGAATTTGAATCCTCATGCTCTGCAACTTTGATCATTTGGAGACGTTTTCGAAATACTATTTAGTGTCGTTTTTTACACTTTAAACTAGTAACGCTATCCTGTTGCTCTTTTTGCCTGTTAGAAACAGTCCCGTGAGCAGGGCTTTAAACCACGGGGGAGGGGCGAGCCCCGCCTATTTTTTTTAGGAGACCCGCTGGTTTTTTGGGCAAATTCCAGTTAATGAAACAATGTGCCATTTAATTACATTTTGTACTTTTATTTAATTATTACAAAAATTATTACGAACAATTATTGATCCGAGAAAATCCGAGAAAATCCGTAACGAAATCCATATTTTTTACTGATCTGAATTTGTAAAAATCTGATTAAAAATTAGTTAATGTCTCTTACATCATCCTTTCACGTGAGGCTGCAGATAAAAGCTTTTATTGAAATGAAAACTCGCGGGTACAGCCTGAATTTGTTAAGTATACACAAAGAAGTTGAAGTAATCGCTTTCCTAGGAATAAATTCCCTTGTCATAAGGTTGTCAAGTTGTCATTGCCGGAGGTGGAAGACCTCAATGAAAAACCATGAATTACTCGTGATAATGCATTGCATAATGCTCGCATCTTTTCTTTTACTTGACTTTGTATTATTTAAATGTATGCCATCTTTATTGGATGAATGCAATGGTGAGGACAATGAAAACGTTAAAGGCCCATTCACAATGAAAACGTTAAAGGAAGTATTAGAAAGCCAACATCCACACATGAACTACAACCATGCATATGCATCTTCCAGTTAAATATTCCCATTTAATTGAGACAATTATGCCCTTTAAAATGATTTTTGCATGCACCCAGAAAAAATGTCAGGCTTAGCAGGGCGGATTGACACTGATGAATTTCTTTTTTTTTTTCTTCGTTTTAGCTATGAAATCTGTCTCCTACACGCGAAGCGATTTTGTCGTCCCGTTCGTAATGGCATGAGCTTTGGACAATTTTTATTTATTTATACTCATAGCCAGCGCGTACAAAGTGTTAACATTATACTTTAAGTAAAGTAACAACAAAATATTTATAGGATTTAAAGTTTCTAATCTCGTTCTAGACTAATTTAATTATTATGAAAAAACAGTCCTTCACACGATTAGAATTTATAAATTAGTTACTACGTTGTACACGTATATGCGTGCGTAGTGGTTATATATCACTCTTTTTATCTGGTTCAATTTACCTGGTATCAATCAGTATTTTAAACATGGTGGACACAGTGTCACCGTTCATCCAGCAAATAAATTTTTGACCGCTTCACATTGCAACTCGTGTGATTCCTTTACTCATTCTTCATTTTTATTTACTTTTTTGTTTCAATTTCATTGATTCATTATGAACTTCATTTTTTTGACTGACCACGAAAGTGTGTAAAGCTCAGTTCTTGTACTACATCTACATATTATGCTATACATACGCAGCTTTTTTTTAAAAAGTCTGAAAATTGCCTTGAAGTTATTTATACTTGAGGTATGTATATTTAGTTTTACATATACAGAGACTATGACATATGTTATTAGTTATTACTGGTTACAAACACATTTTTAGCATTTTTTCTGTAACATACGACCTTGTCGTTGAACCACTGTATATTCTGTATTTCATTGTGCCCAATTAGACAATTATTACGCATTTATCGTTCACTTTCCTATTTGATTATTAAAATGTTGGAGATTGACAAAAATAGTTGAGTTCTCACATAAAGGCCGCAGCAAAGCGTAAGAAAAAGTACTACTTTACTTACAATTAATTGTAAAATTTAACAAACATTTTTTAACAGCAAAAATGTACTGCTATATACATATTTCTTCATCTTTTCTGTCTGTAGGACATTTTTCACAGTAAGAGGAACTTGTTTAAAGCTGATTATAAGTAATTTCTTACTAACGTATTTTGTCTTATTTCATTTTCATCGTAGATGTATATAGAGTGTGGAAAACCATGATTGCCAATTGCCATCCGGCTAGAAAAAACAGAAAGGAAACAAGTGGGACAAAGAAAGGGGGATAAAACCTGTTTTCGGTGACCGACAATCCTCAATAAGCGCAAGAAAAAAATTAAACAAAACAAAAGTTCGATAGGAACTATTTTGCTGAATTTGCCATAAAATTCTGCCTTGAATTGTGATTCAGTAAGTTTTAATTACCTCCTTTTCGACTGTATTGTACACTTGCCGTCACAGAATTGCCAACTCCGACAATATTGGTATGATCGATTTGGAATTATTTGTTAGATCCGTAGTAACATTTACCACGTAATACTATTATTACCTGTCTTGTACGGCACCAGGTTTGGACTACAGGGAGGGCAGCAATCATTGTTTGCGGGTATCATAGTATCATTCATATAGCTGTTGTTTTAACATTGCTTCCAAGTAGTTAACTGTACAAACAATATGTAGAATTATGCTACGAATGCGATGTGGCTCTTGTAATTATTGTAACAATAAGTAATAATTAATTCATGTGTTGGTAGAAGGCACCAAATGTAAGTACCAATAATATTAATAAAAAATTACATATGTATAAAAAAAAAATTAAGCAGCCATTGTAACAATCAGACCGACTTTGTAATACACATACATACAGTCTGCAAAGATATAATGTACATACCTATTACATCTATCTTCGTCCTCACACATTCTCAGTAAAATACTATGATGCGCTAAAATAACAATAACTACAAAACTCATTCAGCATTATGCACATGCTACATATAACTACAATGAATTTCTGTCTACTTGTTTTTTGGTACATATCACCACGACGAATTAATGGTTTTTACGATAAGGTCACAGAATTCCAAGGCTGCAGCAGCAAAAGCTGTGTTGTACGAAATCCAACTTCAAAGCATTATATATCCACATATCTATTTTCAGTACTGATAAAATTTAACAATGTTAAAGTTAAATATAATATCGTACAGAATTCTTTGTTTCTTTAAACGACACTGAGAAAAGTAACAACTCATTATCAGTTGCGTCTTGGAATACTACTTAATAAATGTAAATAAAATAATGTAAACGTAAGTAGTATCGTACTATTGCACGTGCGTATAAATCAATTTCCTATTAAATGCATTTGTATCTATTCTGGTTTTTCCAACACAAATTATATTCCTCACCGATGATGAGGGTTAACCCTCGAAGCAAATGCACGAATTTATGTTGGTGTTAACCAACCAATGAAGATAACTAGAAGTACTAATGTTATATACAGGGCTTCATTGTATATAGAGATAAAATAGCAGCTCTCATAATAATATTCTTAAGAAATGTCCATCTGAATCCTTCTGCAGTTAGAGTGAGACTGTCACTGTAAATAAATTATACTCGCACCACCATACAATTTCGATCATGTACATATTTTACAAAAACTTCTCAATCTCACAACTTTTCTTTTGGTCTAAGTACCATAGGTATGTATAATACATAGTACAAAAAATTATAATACTATTATTCTGCTAATTAATTTTAACTAAAGAGTTAATTCATTTAAATTAATATTCGTTATTATGACACACTGAACGACGACGGTGGTGGTGCACCGGAAATATCTATCTATTGTAAAATGAAAAAAATGTAAATGGCTTCGCAAATTTGAGAGTTTTTTGGTTCGTTTTCAGTTAGTCTTACATCTATTGTTGTTGCCATTATTACGACGACGACGTATTAATTTGAATGTCTTGTGCTTTAAAGTATATAGAGATGTCGAATAAGCTTGCCAGAAACATGAAGAAACTTGTTGTACCTGCAGGAACAAAACAAAGTTATCATGTTTTAACAAAGTAGTTAATTTTATTTATAGCCATATATAATCTACCGTTTGTAATCCTGGGGACCTTACCGTGAAAGTAAACTCTAAACTTATTAGAGTCGTACAACCAACAGTGACCTGCAGATTGCATACAACTAGACGAAGATGAAACCCACAATTTGCAGGTGCTGTCAACAATCGAGCCATAGATGATGGGACATGGGACATTCCCCATTAGCCCTATTGCACATTGAACCAAGCCCAAGGCCATAGCCTTGTCCGCAGGATGCACGCACCGGAGTGTCAACAGCATGGACCCCACTTCAGAGGAGGAGTGAACCAAGACGATAACAATAAAAATGAAGGAGTACAAGTGAAAAAATTTACACGTGGAGGGGCACAGGCCAGGTGTCGGAGGCTGAGTCGTGCAATCACAGTCGTACTAAAAGTTCATGGAAATATATACATGTTAGACATAATTTGTTATAAATATAAGTATTTTCATTTTTTTAAACAGTGTATCATGTCTCATGAGCTTGCTAGCAAGATTAAGCACCTCTAAAACAAATTCATATTATCTGAAGTGTAAAACAAATGACAACAATCGATTACTAGTTTTTTATTCCATGGAACAAGATTAACAAGGTAAACAAACCTGCAAAGTTAGATTGTTAAAATTATGGCACCCAGCATGACAAATAGATAAATACGTTTTGTTATCCGCGCACACGGGAGAATATATATCAGCACATTCCGTGCAGTGCTCCGTCTCACAACTTGGTGACCTGCATATGAACGAATTTCAATCAATTTCTTGCATAACCATTATTGACTTGTTTTGAGTTTTTCTGTGTACGTAATCACTAATAGCAACAAATTAAAACCAAAATGTACCTAAAGGATGAATCTGGATAACAGAGTATTTTTATGGCTTCACAAAAACATTCAAAACACTAACCTAAAGTCATCCACGACGATATCTTGTTGATCACAGCCCGTGAACATCAGTGCGGCCATGCCAGCAGCATAAATGATTGCGGACAGAGCCACCCACAGAGCAACGGTTTTTGCGTCGGGCTCTCTTGTCCTGATGTACACTCCCGATGAGAAGATACCAATGCCCATGACCAGAATTCCAGCGATCCCCGTGTAAATGTTCGCTTCAAAGGCCGCAAGTCGAAACTGTGACTCCAGATATTTGGGCAAAAAGGTATACAGCCCAGAGATAGGGAGGAGATGAAGAACGGACGAACAAGTACGAAGCATTAGGATTCGATTGTTGAACAAACGTTTCAATGTCATGGGGAAATTTGACAGTTTTGGACGTGGCTGAGCAATCACTACTGATGATCCTCCTCCTACGGCTGGCGTAGATCCCCCTCCAGTCTCATCACTTCCTACATTGTTGTCCAATGGAGCCAGAGCCTGGTCATTGTTTTCAGTGCTACTCTGCAGCTGTTTCTTCTTGCTATTGAGTGATTGGGGAAATCCATATATTAATAGCGAAGTTACGGATAGCAGAGAAGAGATGAAGAGCATGCCTAGCCACCAAGCACCCAACCATCGAGGATTGAGAGGAGTCATTCCTTCTGGCTCTTTGCCAGGATAAATAAAAAGACGGGTGCAGAAAGAACCCAGGATGAAACCAAAAACTGGACCTAGAATTCTCACGCCTATAGTGATGGCTACAGAAAGAAAGAATATTAAGTATAAATTAGTTTTCGAATACGGAATAAAGATTTGGAAAATCAGAAACAATAAAAAGACAGATTTACAAACTTTTAAACACATTTCGCGAAACTGTAAAAAAATTACAATGAGAAACTATGTTCTGAAAACTATCTTACAAAAATAAAGAGGAGAATCTCTGCTCGCGACGTTGTCGTCCAGGTAAGGAATACCCAAAGTGTACACTGCAGTTTGTCCAAGGCCCACACATAACAAGCAGATAAATAAAATACCAAATAGAAAATACGGTGGCGGGTCTCGCTCATCGTAGCAATGTTCCGTACTATTCCCAAAGTCAGGGATTATTCCCAGATCATTAGGCACGCAAAGATTATCCCCTACGGATACTGATTTGGGTATCTTAGGCGGGTACAAGAGGTGCGGCGTAACAGTAAGTAATGTAGCGGCTGAGAGTAAGATAGAACCATATGAAATCCAGTGGGGCCGATGCCTTGTGCTTACATAGTATGGCAACAGCAGCGAAGAACACACCTGATATTGGAAAATAAGAAAATCAAAACTCGCAATACTTTTTCCAGCATTTCAGATTACATGATAATTTTCAAAACTATGTAAAAGTTTTGCCTGTCGATGTAATCATTCCTCACCTGGCCAATTTCTGTAGCCGCCATAAGCATACCTGTGGTTTTGGAAGGAATAGAAAACAATTTCTCCAAAGTGGTGATTACTGCTACAAAATAAGTATGAAAGGTGCCTTGCAAAATGCAAGTCATGCTGAATACAAACAAAAATGCCTTCCGGTTGGACATAAATTGCAAGCAGTCTGGTTGAAAGGTTGACCATCCATACTTAGTGTTCACTTCCACTAGCCTTTCTTCCGTTACTGTGTGTTCAATCTAAACACAAAAGTCACAATTTTAATTCCTTGCATGTACCTTAAATAACTGCAATTATGAAACTGTCGTGTCATTACATGTCCTACACCAAAGAACACCTACAGGTCTCTAAAAACTTAATTCCTCTTCGTGGGATCATCACCCGTTTGCAAAAAATTTCTGAATATATCGAGACAACTTTGCCAGCTGAGTAGCGCATATACACAGATAACTTCGCATCCAGAAAAAAATCGTCGTCAAGTTTGCCATAAGCGCGTATTTCATCAATATTTTTTGTTCGCTTCCGTTCTCAGTTCTCACAGAACCGGTTGGCAATAAAAAATGCTACTTAAGCCGGAGTACTTCCATTCGCTCTTCACCCCGTTTTATTCCTTCCCGGGGGTGGTTTCACTCTCGCCCGAGCTTTTAACCATTATTCAAACATGCGTTTACTTCTAAACCAATGCCAAGTGCCTGAACTCTTCACCAGAAAATTGCATTTTTACTCTCTCGTGGACGGTGGCAGGCGTTCGGCCATAAAAAGCAGGACAGATTCCTGACAAAATTAATCGAAAACTCACATGATTATTGGACTAAGTTTATATGAATATCACACAAACATATGTAATAAAACTTAAAAATAACCCTGATCACTACAACCTCGGTGTGTACTTCGAAAATACAGCTGACATTAATTTCATCTCAAAGGGGTTAAGGCGAGAACTTACAACAGCAACATCCTTGCCATCAGTCGGTTTGAGTGGCGCTAATTCCTCTAGCTCCAGCTCTTCGCGCAGCTACACATGAAAATGTAAAAAAAAAGCAAGACTATTACAAATGACAGAATTTTTACATACGTGCATGGATAATCCAATGAAATTGAAAGGAATCGGCATAATGATTGTTTTTGACAGTAGTGACTGTTATTGACACAGTAACGTACCTCGACCTCAGTTCTTGGCAGGTCGTCGTCTTGTTCTGCCTCCTCCGGACGGTTCATCTTGTGTGTCAATTAACGCCTCTATATAAGTTCTTGAAAAAAAAATGTTTTGCTGATTACATTGGTAATTTGTATTAAATATAGAGTTGCTGGCTCACAAAAACACCGTAGCACACTAGAGAGGGAAGGGACGTGAGAAAAAAGAGCGGGGGTGAGGATTTGTTTACAACAATAATTCCATTATTGGTCCCGATTCGATTAAACAGTTGACAGGACAGGAAATGAGGAAACTCCGACCTTTCAATTCATGGTTTCTTCAACTCTCTCTCCGAAAACCGAATCTCTTTTTTACTTCTTTCTGGGGAGAAGACAAGAGAAAAGTGCAATAACTTTTACTTGTAGACTATATCTAAAATCCACCAAAAAAAATAACTAATACGTATACCTTAAATAGGGGAAACTAGAAAGAGGAAAGATATAGGATAGAGGCATACCTTAGAAAATATCGGAGTCAATCGTGGATTTCGGGAGATCGGGAGAGGAAAAAGTAAAATAAAAAAGGGGCAAGGTGTAGTGCCAAGATTTCAAATCCAGCGCCAAAGAGGATCATGTGAAGCGTGGCAGAGGCAAAGGCGGCCGGATTTAGCGTTCTCCTCTGTCCCAGACCCTACGGGGTTGCCCTTGCCTGCCGTCACGGAGACCACATGAGCCGTCTGTGCGTGACATATTTGAATTCCTCCGACGTTTCTCGTTTTATAGCCCTATTTCAGCCTATATTCTCTGTCTCTGTCTCTCTCTCTCTCTCTCTCCGTCTCTCTGTGGAGTGAGTGGACCAACTATAGAATATAAGAACCCTTTTCCCTGCGTCTCTTCTGTCTTCCCATCATCATCATCATCATCCTGGTTGCTCTTCACTCCTCTCGTCCTCTCAGCAACCCCATCCTTTCATAAGTTTTTTGGTGGGGCTCTCAGTGTGCATTTATTTGGATTAGAAGGAAGAGCGATATAGAGCCTGCATCTTCTCCGATGCAGTACGGAGTTGTCTCCGTGAAATCCCGTGAAACTATACACAACATAACACCTCATATATCATATCTCTCTCGTGTTTCCACGCTCTCTCTCTCTCTCTCTCTCTTTCCGTCTTCGGGGAGGACTTTTCCAAACATTTGCCGCTCATCTCCTTCCTGGCAGTGGGATACCGTACGTAGTATTAAGAGTTTACTTACATAGTCGAACATTGGAAGTCTTTTGGTGTATCATAGTATAAACAATCTTGTATGTAGGATACGGTAATACAAGAAATGGGTTGTTTTTGTTAATTTACCCACTTTTTTAATAGGACTTTTGAAAGACCCGAGGATCAGGTGGACAGCCCATTTAAATTATTGACAGCCTCGATCATTGGGAAGAATTAGAAAAGGGTTTTGAGAGTGATTCATGGTCAAAATTGTGAATTTGGGATTCACCGGAAGGTTTTTTTGGAGAACCACCCTGTACAAAAGGCGGGTGCTTTCGGGACTTCCGAAGATTTGGCAGTTTCGATTCTCACACACACTCACTCAAGATCTTCCAGTCTCCAGGCTATGGCTGGAATGAAAGTAATTAAAAAAGGGGATCGAGTCATCAAAGAGTATGTGGACGGGAAAACGGGGAAAATCACTGCTTACGAGAGGGGTCTTCGGTTGGAAGTGAGCGATTTTAAAGGAGATTGGTATCCAGCTAAAGTCATTGATGTGGATCGCGACGACAATGAAGTGCTAGTTCATTACGAAAAGTGGCCCTCAAGATTTGACGAGTGGATTAAAACTGACAGTAACAGACTCCGACCGACCACCGATACAAACATTATCAAAATTCAGTTCAAGGTTGGTGAGAGGGTCGAGGCCCTTTGGAATACTGATGGAAGGAAGTACCCTGGAACCATCAAAGCCATCCTTCCTAACGATTACTACGAGGTACTCTTTGATGATGGCATTAAATGTAAAAAAAAGGAGAGACAAATTTTTAAAATTCAGAGGATCACTCGGGGTAGAGCTGCACGGGAGGTGGAGAAACCGTTGAAGTCCTCTCCACGACTCAGCACAGTTTTAAGTTCTACTGCCACCAGATTACTGTGCGAAGAAAATAGCTTTTACGGAAGGAAAAAGAGCAAGGATAGGGGAATTGTAGTGCTTGACGAGGATATCCCGGATCACCCTGAGAACACAGTTATTAAAACAGAGCCGAAAGATCCAGACGATGAGGATTCGGAAGTTAAGAATCCTTCCCTCACTCGTACCCCTGTGCACCACTCGATATTTGACCCTATCACTACTGATCTTGGAAAAAGAAAACGAGCTTACCATGATTACTCGTTATTCCTCAAAATACCAAAAAGATCCCCGAAACGAACGCTTGAGTCAGAAAAAAAGAGACACTCTGACATTAAAATTAAGAAGGAAAAGGAAGAACCAGAAACTGATGGTGAAAGTAGTCAGGATGCCAAAAGCAGCGGGGGTGAAACTACGTCAGTATCAACACCTGACCAGTTACCCGCTAAGCGTACACGGAAGATTTCTATGAAAGCTATGGAAAACCTTGCAACTGGGGAAGGCAGTCCAAGGCGAAAGTACACGAAACGTCGATCATCCCTTGCTGGCAGTTCTTTCGAACGTGGAGGAACACCAACTCCCGAGTTTTCCATTGAACACGAGTCGTCCGGTTTTATTGATGAATGTGGAAACGCAGTTAATATTGAACAAACCACTGACGGTGGCTGGATATGTCCTATTGAAAATTGTGGCAAGCACTTTCGAAAGGACTCCCTTTTGCAGATGCATTTAAAACATTACCACCCTGGTTCAAAAATTCAATTTTTGGGGAAGAAATTAAATGTTTTTGAAATGGCTATTGCCAGAACTAGAACTGACGCCAGCCCTGACTCCAAGGAGAAGGAAGTTATTTCGACGGCATCACCAGAAACTCACGCTACCACTGGTGTTAAAACCCGTAGGAAATCCTCGCCCTGCAGAAGCTTGCCGGAACCAATTGTTGTGAAGGAAGAGCCAGGAAGCACCAGTGCAGCCAGCGGTCCCACCACCGCAGATATTCCCGGGGGTATAAAAGAAGAACCGGACATCCAAAACACGGAACCTGCTGGTAAACAGGAAATCACAGCTGACGCAGACTCCAAGCAAGCTTATTCTTCAATTAAGACTAACGGTGTATGTGTTTTGCTAGAAAAAATTAATATCAACAAATACCAGAATAAAGGTACCAGGGTATCTCAAAGAGGGAGGTTGATACCGAGAAGGAAATGGAAGAGGATCTACGCTGAAACCGACAGTGATCCAAGTGACGCTTCTGATGACGAATCTGGTTTTCTGCCTCCGACTTGCAAAAAACAGCGGCAAACCAGGAAAATGTCGGAGAGTAGAGGCATGTCTTCCAGGTTGACAGAAAAGCAAGAAAAACAACAACAGCTACTCAAAAAAGATGCGGAGGAGGTAGAAAAGAAAAAGGATGCAACCAAATTGCCACAGCCACGGGAGCAGCCTGTACCTGAAACTGTTCCAAAGAAAGCAAAACGATCGGGGATAACACCTTCTACTACACCTAGGTTTCCCGGAAGACCCGGTCGTAGAGGAATGAGAATATCGAAAAAAGCTTTCATGTGCGGTTTTAAGGCGAAGAAACTAGATCTAATTTGTGATGAACTCATCCAAATGGGTAAGAAGAAGCGTTTACTTGCCAAACCCCGTTTCGAGGACGTACAAGTTGATGTTATTAACTGCGAATGTGGCTTGGAGGAGGAATTCGGCTTAATGATGCAGGTTCGAATAGTTCCGCAGATATGCATATAATATGATTTTCTTGTCTATGGTAAATTTTAATGTACTACGGGAAACACATCTACTGTGACAAGGTATACGAATATTTTTATAGTTAATCGAAATCATGAGGTAGAAGCTGTTTAATACTTGTTATGATCATGTGTTTTCATTTTGCAGTGTGAATTATGTCAATCATGGCAACACGGAAATTGCTATAATATTTACGAAGTGACCCAACTTCCTCAATATTATGTATGCTCATTTTGCAAAGAGCCGAAAGGTTTTCGAAAATCGGCTCGACATGAGTGGTATCAAGAGGTTCATACAACAGGGCGCTTGCCAAGGTAATATCGCGTTGTATTCCAATTGACGAGTTATCTGTCGAATGAAAACTTATATTAATATGTGTAAATGATACATAAATAGTAAATGAAAACGTTGTAGAGTTTAAAAAAATATTTTACTGCGGTTTAATGTCTAATTTTCAACATTTACAATCTTTCGACGGTTTTCAGGTTTAATTTTGGTCCAAAAAGCGACCCAGTGGCAGAAGACAAAATGCGTGCTTCCAACGATCTCCTCAATTGCTTAGCACATGTTCAGAATCTTTTACGATCTACTCAGCTTAAAATCTCTATACTAAATTCTGCAGCTGATCATCCAAAATTAGTTCTTTGGAGTCAAGATCATAATGACCCATTCGACACCGCTCATCGAGAGGAATTTAAGTGCAATTTTCGTTCAGTTCTCCGACATTTGCTAAAGTACAATACGAGGGATCCAGCGTACATATCGAAGCTGCGACGATTGGTGGAACAACAGACAGAGACGCCAACCGTTGAGCAGGATCAACTACAAAAAATTCTCAAAACTAGATTCCATTCGAGAGCATCAAAGATAATCGACGATGAACAGCGGCTGGAGAAAGCTATTGTTGAAAAGTACAACGCTGAACATAGTGCTATAGCTATGTCGCAACCACAAGGTGTAGAACTTAATAAATTTAGCCCCTATGTATTATCAAACGGCTGTGTAATGGATCATGTGATCCTGGACTCTTTCCCAGCCCCCTTACAACATCAAGCTAGCGTGGAAGATAAATTAAAAATATTTACATCAGAACTGCAAGAATTTGTGAAGAAAGGATTGGTCCCGGTTTTCTTGTCGAAAGACATCCCCAGCAAATATGTGCTTGTTACTTGCGATAAAGGTGCTACTGATGGTAAAATTGCTCGAGTGGCCCAGAAGGTTATATTTCCGGATGGTCGGGTTTCTAGCCAGGTTATTGGAATGGGTAAAGTTTTCCCCAGTTCCAGTGGTTTAAATTTCGTTCAAGCTGTGACGGTGACGGAAGACGGTGGGCATTGTTCTATTGAGCATCTGCTCCAAGCGCAAACTTTGAAGAAACTTTACCTTTGTAAATCGTGCAGGAAAAATTTAAATGTCGATTGGTCCCGAAAAGAATTTGCTCTTAGTAACCCCAACCTTTGCGTTCACTGTAAGGCCTGTGCAAATGACAGCGTTTTCAAAGTGCCAGCTGTACCTCCTTTGCCAAATCCTGCCATCAAAAAATCTTCGGGTTCGGGAAAAGAAAAAGAGTCCAATCATTCCACCACTTTTGTTGCCAGCGGTGGCTGCAAGACGCTTAAAGATCTCTGCGAGGATTTCTTGAGTAGTTCTAAGAAGCGGGAAAAGTCGAAAAGCGTGGGAGACGAATCCCGTGAGAAGCATATTGCAGAACGCAGGTGAGTAGTGGAGTACTTTGCATATTCATAATCGAATGTGTAATTAATTTTTACTGATTATAACAAAATCGAGTTTCACTAAACGAAGAAACATTTTTTTCATCTCATGATATTGAATCTTTGGTATGTATAGGAGTAGAAAATCTGAGCATGATGATATACTGGTACCCCAAAAAGTTACCTCTGAAACTTGTCGAGTAAATCTCCATGCTACCATCGTCAAAGAGCAAGTTGTGTTGGATTTACACCTGAACACAATAGAGACGAAACTTAAGGGTAAGTGCAGTAAAGAACACTTGATGTTGTGATGGATGAAATTGTTAAACGTTTCTGCTTATATCTTTTGGCTTTAATTATTCGTAGGAACGAAAGGGCTGCATTGGTTGTACTGTATAGTAATTACTTGTTCGTACTATTTTCATTTCAGAACTTCAAGGTGCTCGATTTACAGATCCTCAAAGTGCTTTTGCCAGACTCAAAGACCTGGAGGAGCTTAAAAAAAAGGTGCGAGTTATTAACGATAATATTGAGTTCATGCGGAATCTCGAGATGAGCAATCAGGAAGTCTGCGAGTGACTTTTAACTGACATTTAACAAAGGAAATTATGTATTTTTGAATTACTTTCATTCTTGTTTTTACAATCGTGATTTGTGTCCGTATAATGTATGAATTTTCCGTAAAATGAAACTTCGCTGCTTGTGTTACTATTTCTTTGCAAAATATGTCCTGATAAAATTCTTGTTTTCTGTGTCAATCGCAAAACGTCACCATGTTTCTGAAACTGAATTAATAATAATGTTGATACAAAAATAAAGCGCAACTCTTGTTGAATCTTTCAATGGCATGTTATCTTAACAAAGGTTTTGCTGTGTATATTACTTTTACTGTTTTAATTGAACACAGTACGATTAGGTTTATCTCAACTGACGTGGAGAAAATAACGTAGCAGTTTGTAGAGCTTTATCTGCCCTGTTCAATCATAGAATTTAAGGGTAATGTACTCATACGTCGTACCTATCTCGATGTGTTCTACCTCTCTAAGGTGAACTGTATTTTATTTACTTACTTACCTATCTCCCTATCTGTATGTACGACCACGATTTTATGAATGTTGACATCGACTCTTCCATTTCATAGCATCTCAACCAAAGGTTTAAATCACTAGACAGCAGCATTGACGGATTTCCCCAATATTCGTTATAATTAAGAAACACATTTCACATACAGACTTGACCGGCTTTGCTTTTTCAAGTTTAAATGTCAATTGGACACAAATAAAATTTACATGTCTGTCTGTATCTGTTACAAATTCTGAAAACTTACGAATAAGAAGCATATCTTCGAATTCCGATTAAACATGTTGGGACGAATAAAATGGAACTTAATAACGTGGATGGATAGATCATTACGTGAACTGCGAGAATGATTTACGGTTCACTGTACTCCAGAAACAAGCAAGGGAGATTCAACAGATTTATACATACTCCATACATTCATCGTGCAAATCTGTACACATCACAACCTCTTTATTATTATTATATATTATGAATATTTACTTCGCATTTCGTGTGTAGCAAAGTGTTTAATCAGTAAGAATTTGTGGGCTATAGTGGAATCGTACGGAACGCTTGCTTTAATAGATAATAACAATAATTTCAAGTAGAAAGCAAGAAGTTGTGAAATAAATTTTGAGAATGTGTTTTGAGGTTCGATTAAAAAGTGATCGCATGTATAAGCGTTTAAACATTTTTTGTAATTACTGTGACTGTAACTTATAATGTATAGTTGAAATTGTTGCAAATCGAATTATTCCGTTTCAATGAAGTCATTAATTAGAGAGTTACAGTAATTAATTATTCAATCTATGTTTTCTTTCCCAAAGCCTTCCCGGTAGCTTCAACTTTAGCAGCTTTGGCAGCTTCTTTAGCAGCTTTTTCATCCTCACGTTTCTTGGCCGCTTCCTCCCTTTGCTTCCTTATTAGTGCTAACCTGGCCAAATCCGCGCGGGCTTCGTCCGTTTTACCTTCAGCGTGAAGCTTTTGGTAATGAGCACGTGCTTTTTGCTTTTCTAATTCTTCTCTCTCTCGTCTAGATAGCTCGGGTTTGGCGGCGGCTTCTTCTCCTTCTGGAATACGGGTAACCTTCTTTTGCTTTCTAACTACTCGATTAGGATTTTCGATTTCTATTAGGCCTTCCACTCCTTTCTTCTTTCTCTACAAAAGAATTCATAAATGTGCATAAGCAAAATTTAGACAAATACTAGGAAATCGACACTACATTTCTATTCCCGATTTTCAGTTGTGAACAAATAAATACCTCTTAAAATGACTTCGAACTAAACCACTTACATTTTTTTCATCCTCAGAGTCCAACTCCGAATCAGTTTCAGAATTTTCAGAATCTGACGCTCCTTTTCCACCCGAAGCTCCCGCCGCAGGCGGCTTCTCTTCCTCTTCCTCCTCTGAACCAGACTCACCTTTATTTTTCTGGAAATAAAACACAGTTAAACACAAACAATCGCAAAAAAAACACGTCAATCAATAGATATACGGTATACTATAGAAACTGCTTACCCTCCATAGTTGCTTCTGCGCTTCCTCTCGTCTCTCTCGTTCTAATTCCTCTGGATTAGTGAAATGACGGTTTCTACCCTTATGGTTTACGTATTTCCCTATAAGAAAATGGTCGCACTTGTCAGTTAACTTCTAATAGACGTAGAGAAATAGTTAATGATCATACAATACTGGTAGTAGAACATACCACGCGGCATGACTGAAGTTTAGCTGATAAGTAGAAATCCCGTAATAAAAAACAACAACTGGCACAATTGCTGTCAGAAGAAAGAACCCAACTCCGAGGGAAAGATCAACAAGTGATACTCGGTAAATTTGCAAATGATCTTGCGATTCAATAAAAATATTGACTATATAAAAAATTCCGACGGCAGCAAGGAATGGTTCGACATATAAATTCTATTCAGGTATCCAATTGAGTATAACTGTGAATACACTTTTCCAGTTCCAGTGGTCAAGTCAAGACTTGTGGAGCCAGTTGCTTGGAGTATGATGAATTTTGGATTCTTCCTGTAGTTTTGATTTGTGCAACAAAAAAATACACTCAGCAAACGTCAGTGTGTGAACTGGGATCGAAACAAAATTCCCTGCCAGAAATGTACACAGAAATAACGTTTAAATTGTATTAGACGTAAATAATAATTTGTCACCAATCTACACAATTTATGGACTTGTATGCGAATGTACTAGCACACAATTTATAATTTATTCTACGTAATTAAAGCCTTGGATCGAAGAGAAGAAGAAGAAGAATTTTGAAAAATTAGTAATGAATATCACATAGGAAAAACATTCAAATTCACCCTGTCATTCCATAAGGCACTATAGAGAAGACCTTGAGGACAGCGTGAAAATTTGTGTATATTATTGTTACAAAAATAATTCTCACGTGAATGCACTGGTGAGACACGTATTTTAGGTACGGAAGTAATTAACTCCAGGTAAAAAAGTCTTTCCAAAAAAATCCCTGGAGAAAGAGCCAATCGTGTAGTTAAGTTGTGTTATAATAATTGAGAGAAATAAGAAGATGTGAGTAAACCTATACAAGTGCAGTTGTGCGTGGATGGAAGCTTGGAGTGTCGTCGTATTGCTGATTATACAAATTACAATTTGAACAAATAAATAATGATGAAATTGTCTTGATCCAAAGAGTGTACAAACAAAGGAATAATGCCAATATGCTTTCTCACAACACTAAAAAACTATAGAATCCTTTTTGTCCTTTCCCCTTTTTATTTTTGAAATATTGTCTGAAAAAGCAGAGAATGTGGGGCTTTCTTCAGTCGTTCGAGCAGTGGCGTATATTTATGTGTTGGGCTGTTGGGCTCAAAAATAACGTACAAATACATGTGTTCTGCTCATGTTTTCCTTTTTTCCTTTCAGTTAAAGCAACTCTTTTTCCTTTTTCTTTTTCCATCAGAGAAAATATACAAGTTCTCCTCATGTTCATGTATACAATAAACGAATAAACTGTGCGGAAATTCGCGTGGGAAACTTTGAAATATTTTCGTTGGTTGGAGAAAAAGAAGAAAAGATTGTTTTCTATGCTTTTCTCCACTAGCCCACTGCCACTACATTGACTACATATTCCATTCATCCATTCCATACTAGCGCTATCGCTATTGCATTCAATCTTTTCCTCTTTGCTCAGCCTCAGCCATCCATTCTTTTTCGTTTTTTTTTACAGCCGTTTTCTCTCATATTTTTTCTCTCCACAGACTCGTTTATGGCGCTGTTTTCTTTTCGTATGTTTTCATTGTGGGCTTCCTCAGTTTTTATGCTGTCCTAGAGTTTCATCAACAAACTTCGAGGTAATTAACTTCGAAATGAGATTCAAGGCGCTACATCTATAAAGTGACCTAACAACCTGCGAAAGGGATCATTTTGGCGGGGGGACATTCGGGTAAATTGTGCTTTATATCCTTTCACAGGAGATGTGATCCAATTTGGGTGTCATTCCCGTCATTTGTTGTCACAATCACAAGGAGTTGTTGTGTTCTCTATTTCTGAATCCGGGTAATAAATTTGCACAAATGAAAGGTTGTGTTGGTGGGTACACCTTGGTGAAGAGCGATCTTTCAAATTAGTCTTGGTCCAAGATCTGGAGAAAAAGAAGCATCCATTCACTTCAATTGTTCAATTTCACTCACTTCAAAAGTTGAGGACGTTTTCCCGTCATTTCCAAGCTTTTGAGACCATTTTAATTGATATCCTACCCATATCGGAAGCCTGTGTTTCAGTAAGTAATTTGGTGTGATAATTCACACAATCCAAGTATGTTCACACAAGCCTAATTTTTTAACGACAAGTTGCGCTAATGGTGATTTTGTTTGTGTTTATACAAGTAGTGTGCTAATAAAGGTTAACATTCTCGAAAATATCAAATCGTATTTTTTTCCCCAGATTCTGCAGTTATTCCAAGCAGAAATTTTTAGAAGTCATGCCCAAGGTAAAGCGAAGTAGAAAACCGCCTCCAGACGGATGGGAACTTATTGAACCGACGTTGGAAGAGTTAGAACAGAAGATGAGGGAAGGTAAGTTCATCGCGAACAAAGTTTATGTCTATCACTCTACCACTAAATCATTTGTGATGCATACAGCAGCACAAATTAATAATTGTAATTACTCTGATCAGCGGAAGCGGAACCTCATGAGGGAAAACGTAAGGTGGAGTCGTTGTGGCCGATATTTAAAATTCATCATCAGAAATCCCGCTACGTTTATGATTTGTTTTATCGTCGCAAAGCCATCAGTCGCGGTTCGTAACATTTCGGTTATTAAATTAATTTTGGCTTACTTTTCCTCTTGGTTCAGGTGGCAATGTGTTCATTTAGCGTAAATTTAATCATATTTGGTTGACATTTAATTGATATTGCAGAACTTTATGAATATTGCTTGAAAGAAGGAATAGCAGATGCCAACTTGATCGCGAAATGGAAAAAGCAAGGTTACGAGAACCTGTGCTGCCTTAGATGTATTCAGACACGTGATACAAATTTCGGTACCAACTGTATTTGCCGGGTGCCCAAGAGCAAATTGGAAGAGGTAATGCGACGAAATTTTTTCGAAAATAAACTACCTCACGAAAACAGGAAGCCAATACTAATTATTGTTGTTGTTTCAGGGCAAAGTGGTAGAATGCATTCACTGTGGCTGCCGGGGATGCTCAGGATAAAATGTAACCCCGAAAACAAATATTTCGCGACGTTTCGTAACAAAAAAAAACTTTGTGATTTTTTATTTCATTTCCTTTTTTCATGTTTATTTTTTAAAAGCATAATATATATTACTCCTGAACAGAGTTGACTTGAGGAGTTAGGATTAATCAGTCGCTGCTAAACTCATTTCAATAACTTAATTGTACACTTGTATTGTGTTTCATTGTTTTCGTATTAATATTAAGAAATTACGCAAAGGATTATTGTTCCTGCTCAATTGAAACGTTATTGGTGTTGATGGAAACCATTTCCAGTGCATTTTTTGGTGGACCTGCAAAACACTTCCTGCCAAAAATTGTAATGGTGTATTGAAACAAATCCTACGCAGATTGAAATCGCGTTCATTCTCGTGTACATAAAGTAGACTCACTAGCAACCTGTGGATCTTTTGTAAATATTTTCACTAATAATTCCACACAAATGAAAAGTTTGGCTCTACTCTGGGTACAGAAACAACGCACAAAACCCTCCAAAGGCCGTTTGTATTGAGTAAGTAATTAAACTATGAAACCGCAGTACGCCTTTATAAAAGTTGAGATGAAATGGGTGAAAATGTCTGTGAAAAAAATTTGCAAGATTGATCAAGTGGTGGAAATAGTACTTACTTTTATAGCGTGGATAAGTCACCACTAGCCTCAAACATAAATAAATTCTTTAGTGACAAGCGGATAAAGGATGACGCTTTTATTGATATAGAGATTACAGTGATTGTTGTGCAGGTACAAAATGGAAACAAACCTACTTGGTTTCCTACTGTAATGACACGACTTATTAGTGCCCTTCTCTTCTTATTACTATATTGTTAGTCACCCTGGGGTTTGCACAAGTTATACAAAATTGACTTACATAACGGAAGCAATAAAATGAATCCTGGCAAATCTTACAATTACGAAAAAGCTTTGTATTTTTTCATTTAGTAAATAGGATGCAAATTAAGTTGTCCCAGCGTAGAAGTATACAATATACATGTCGCAAAAAAGACGTACTGAAAAAGCAATTCTGGCAATTGCTGGGCGAAAAATTACTGGGTTTTGCTTGCCTTTCATTCCACAAGATTTTTATAACTCTATAATATAGGTATAAGTCTGGCAAACTGGTATTTACGTTCGGTAAAAGTCTATTCAGAGAACGCATCTACATTACAGCATATTTGCACGTAATATTTCAATTGTTGATAGTAAGTATTCTTGGCATAGGTATAGAAATAGTGAAGTGGGTACTTAATTCAAGGAAAAGTAGTACTCTTGAAGTGGATGTGGCAAGAAGTTCACAAAGTGAAAACCATATACATTATTTAGAGACGTTTGTCACTGTAAAACTACAGATTGGAAGGACGAGTCGTCATCATCATCAGAATCCTTGATTTGCTGGTTTACGTACTGACTCCAGACGGAGTTCATTGAGGATCTCAAGGAATAATCGAACTCATCGAGATGGGCAATGGGCGCGTGCTTAGTACCCCCGAGACCACTTTGTTGGTTGACGGCGTTAATCGGTTGTGGTCCACCACCGGTGTAGCCTGATCCTTCAGTTTGCCTTTAGAAAACATAAGCATCGTATAAATTATGCTTTGTATAACTGCGTAATTATTACGACTCACTTATTCATTATTTCACAATCCCACCTTGTTAATATATTTTGTAATAAGGCGTTCTTTGGTGGGGATGCGGGATAATACATAGGAGAATCGGGGTATACTGCAACTCTTGGCCGTGGTAAATTAGAAGTTAGGTAAGTTTATTAAGGAACTACAATGGAGCAAACAATCGACCATTTTTGTCGCGGGTAAAGGATCAAACATGACCGAATCACATTCTTAATTCTTATGCATATATTTTTTGTATATCAAATTGTAGCCGTCAAGACATATTTATAAAAGGCAATGACATAGAGATGATTATATTTTATTTTGTCTTTGTGTGTGACTTTTCATGTGAGCTTGTAAAAAGCAATTAATCGAAAAAAAAATCAGCTTAAAATTGAATGTGCTTTCAAGAAAAATTATCCTCCTTCATTGCACAGGGGAAAAAAGAAAGTTGGGAATGAAGCATACACAATATTATTAAGCTTGATAAAGTGGAGAAAAATCGAAGCGCACTTTGTCTGAAGGTCTTGGAGCAAGACATTCTCTCCTTCGTTCTTCCTGGAATAGGGGAGGGACGCGGTGGGCTTGACCAGCATGTCCTCACCCCCTGATGATGTTCGGTGTTCCAGCGGTGAAAATCCATTTCCCCAATTCGGAGCGGAACGTTTCTGACCATGTGATGTCCAACCCATAATCAAGAGCAAAAATCCTAGCGTGAGTAGAAGCAATCCCGTTGCGAATACTATCCAGCTGCTCTCTGGCTGGTAATCTGCGGGACATAATCAGACAACAACACTATTTTGAGCTTTTTGGACATCCGTCGTAATATGATATAGTATGTTACCTATGTATACATAGTACACACAGGTTCAATCCCAAATATTTAATTCAGCTAAAAGGTCATCATATTTCCTAATGACAACATCACTTTATAGAATTGTCATACATCACATTACGGCATATAGTTATACTTACTGTGCGTGCAAGTACTAAAAATTGTAATAATACATACATTCCTACAAGTATATATTTCATTCAACAGAATGCAGGGGATGTAGTCTACTCGTAGAACTTTCCTCGACCGTTCAAAGGGTATTAATCAACTTAATCAAAAAATATTTTTCAAAATAATTGCCTCAATGTTGTACAAAAAGCGACTAATAAAGTTGAAAAGCCCCATAAAAGGCATAAGACGCCAACTTAGCAATTAGCCATTTCAGTTACACACTTACACACCTACAAAGACAGAATGTGCTTTATATACACGCTCAAAATATTTCATGTTGAATAATTTAATATTTATTGTAATTAATGCATTGGTTACCTTTATCTGATTTATCCCCACTTCCTGTGAAAAATGTGTAAGCACACACGGCCGTGATGGCAGTTCCTGCCGTCAAGAGAATGACGCCAGAGAGCAGCATAAACTTATTCTTCCAGGGGCTTTCCGCCGCCGTTATTGTCTGAGAAATGAGATGCTCTCCCGATTGCTGCGATGCCATGTTTGGGTAGTGTCCCATGTGTAGCACGTGTCCCAGAAAAACCTCTAGTCTGAGCTGTCAAAATCCCGTCTTGATGACAATTTCACAAATACAACTCCACTTCGAACTCGGCCCGTGAGCCCTCTACGTCACTCATCGTTCATGAGTTCACCTTTCCGAAGCATGTAATTTAAGATATTTAAGAAGTTGAGAATCACTAATTTTTGCAGTTTATGTCCTCTACTAAATTTGTAGGGATTATTATTCGTCGGAAGTAAGCTCACGTGTATTTGACACGTTAGCGCAGGTACTTACCACTTGGGAAAAACTTGGGTGGAACAGAAATAGCTCGAGTATAATTATAGCTGGCAAAAATAACTTATCACAGATGTACTTACATATAGACAAAATGAAATGCAAGAAAAAATGTTTATGATATTATCAAAAATTTCTCACGCGAGATTTTACAAATTGCCAATTAAAATGAATTTCTTACAAATTATTCCACATTTTTGTCAGAGCAAACACACAATTTGTTATTTGCAAATGGACAGGGACGAATTAAAAAACTAGAAGACAGAGAACAAGATGTGCATGTGTGTGTGTGTCTCAACGGAAAAATGACTAGTGAAGGAGAAGAAAACTCCCACGATAAAAAATACTGGTCTAATACTAATGAAAAAGCCCTTACGAAAGTAAAAAAAAACGGGCCGAAGAAAGGATCGGTTCTCTTGTCTATAGAATAGAATAGTAATAGCCTTCCATTCCCCCCTTCGTGTCTTCCTTTTCTTTTTTTAAATACGTATGTTACTCTCAATATAAACAATTTTGGACAAGTTTACCTTTTTTTCATGCATATTATTCCCCCAGCACAAGGGAGAGAGTCGGGAGCGGAGGGAGCGGGTGATACCCGCACAAAATTAGAGCTATCTCTACTTATTTTTACGGAACTTTTTTTTTATATCCCGAGTGCTCTTACGACCCGTAGTCATCCTGTCCCCATCTTCTTTGGAAGTGTACATAATGAGCTTTCATCATCATGAGAAGGAGCTCTAAGCCTTGCCAATACGAAACCCGGTAAATTGAGTGGGTGACGAGTGTAAATACACGCAACGGGGAAGGAATATTCCTGAATAGTCCTGCCGCTTTTTCTCTTTTCCCCCATTTCTTCCTCACAACATAGACGTACGTATATCTCCGCTAGTCGACAAATGTAGCTCCTTAAGAGGTGCTTTTAAGTGTCTTCGGATAATTTCCGGTGTACATCAGACACCGACAACGTCCCAGACACATGTATGCTCGGGCGGTTCCCCAGGAATTTTTTATCATTTTAAATGCGAAAAGAAAAACGGGGATACTGGGATATTGTACTGATAAAAGAGCAGTACCTCCTAAAAATTTAGAAACTCATTTCCATCTAGGTTGATGAATGTTGAAGGGAAATTACTCGGTCATTTTTCCGAGCTGCTAAGGATATGGCCTTCCCCGTAAAGGATGCTACAGCTGCTGGTGTGACAGGATAAATAAAACATGCATACATTCAAGGACGTTCCTAATGACATATTTATTCTTATATGAAGAAAAAAACATGTTTTTAAAGTTGAGTGCAAAAGCAATTGGCCGTACGAGATGAAGGGGTTAAGAAGATGGGAGGAATGGCTTTTAATAATAATTTAATTTGAGCAATTCTGTAATGAGTGCAAAATGCGTGAGTTACTAAACGAGACCAGTTTCTCCGGGTTGAAGAAGATATATTCTCGGTGAGAACTTTTGGCTCCCTTCCAGCCTTTTTTGCTGAATAGTTAATTAATGAATGGATTCGCTTAGCATTAGCACTAACAAGATCCACTGCTTTTTATCACTCTTGTACGCTTTTAGTGGTCCTCGTCTCTAAACCAGACGAAGAAAGCAATCCCCATCAGGGTTTTTTTTAATGTTCACCACCTCAACGTCGTACATTTATGGACCAATCTATTACCACTGCGGATTTTGAGGAGGATTTTTTTCCTAAATTCTATTTAATCATCCTAGTTAATCTCATAAGTATACTTAGCTGGATGGCATTGTATTTCCGTCACAATCCTACGTACGTGACAGATCCTAACACAAATGTCATGGTGGGTTATTTGATCCTACAGGGAAATTCTTCACATAAAAAAAAATTCACAGACATTCTTGCCAGTTTGCAAAAATAGGGAACGACCTTGACCAAAGACGCTCGGATTGACAGGCCACCGTGTGGTTCAGGCCGGTTTTATGCTAGTGCTGGCCCTTGCGGATCCCGGGTCATCTCTGACGCTACATACTTATCTGTAATCCGTATTGTAGCTGTTAATTAAACTAATATTATTATAATAACCATAATAATAACCATAATATCGGCGTTTAAGGATTGTTTCCCAAGTGCACAAATAGTTGCAAAATAGACTAGGTAAGTGCGAGATTTTGACAATCATTTCACAGAACTTGCCAAAACTAGTTCTCTCATGCCGATAACCGGGCCAGAAATAATGATAATGAGATGAAACGACTGTTTTGTGCAGAATTTTACTGTGAATTTCTCTCAATCTGACAAAAATTGGCCAAGGTATGGCTTTTTCGCAGTCGCACGACGTTCAAAGAGGAGTAAAACTCTCAGTTTTTGAACTTGGCGCGGGCAAATTGTCTCTACATTGCCCATTTTTGTCGGATTTGGATGAGGCTCGTTTGACATAACCCGCAATAAAATCTGCACATAGGCCTTTTATATCGTTTTCATTATTTGCGGGTGAGACGGCTGGAAAATCGGGGACGGGCTAGGTAAATGGTGGGAGAAGGTCTGGACGCTGGACTCTGGACTCTGGACTCTGGAGGAGGATGGAGGACGGGACGACAGGACAGTGCGTGCAATTGAGTTAGATGGCAGTTTTCTCCTCGATGACTTTTTCCTCTCCGAGTCAGGAAGAAAAGCGAGGAAGATTTTAAAATACGGCTTCCTCACTTGGGATTCAAAAAAATTCGTCAATTGGTCAATTCCTCTGCTTCAATCAGTTTTACTTGGACAATTTCGTGGAAAAAAGTTTGGAAAATGTGTCAGTTGGTGACCTTTCGAATTGGAAAATGACTCTATTAAAAAGTGCAGAAGTTAATTATGTAGTTTTAACTATCTAGCTCCCAACCAGCTCTTCCCTCGTCAACTCTAGACAGTTGGAAAACCACATATATTTTTTGGAGGATATTTTACCTTTTCTCGTCCTGTTAAATACGGGTCTGCGTTCCTTTCTGACGTAAAGCAAATAATAATTGACATTGATGTAGGTCTATGTATATTTAGGGCTCAGAGGCTGGAATGAATTGGAGGTCAGAATGTAATGGTTTGTAAATATATATAGAGCAGGCATGAATTGGGTACCTTTGGAATTATTTCTTGTGTTGTTATTATTTTCATTCCGTCGACAATGATTAAACTTGTTTTCCTCCCATCTTACCCACATATCTCATTAAAGTTAAGTTTGGACGCTTGCCGTCTACCTCCCAGGTGGTAATTTCGGGCTTTGTTTTTATATTAATTAATTCTGGGTGACTCCATTCAAATAGTTTTGTTATTGAGCTAGTGGTATTTGCAAGTAACTTAAGAAGGTAGAAGTAAATAAGTATTTTGGAAGTGATACAATCCGGAGAGTTGAAGCGGGATCAGGAACTTTTATTTGATTCTTGCACTGACCTTCATACTTTTCCTATATGACTCGACGATTTAGGAAAACTTAATTATATTAAAGGAGCGTAAGAAACTTGTCAAAACATATTTGGCAAGTGCCTACCTCGTCAGTTGATGTAACTCCTTTGGCACCATGTCTTCCAAAGTGGATCCGAAGAAAACTAATAAAGTTGAAGTCAGCTCCAAATCGGTAAGTGCGCAAGAAGGGTAGTCGATTGTATTTTGCCTTCGCAGCAATAGTCAACGACCGAACAATTAAAAACACTTGATAGCGAACTTCCAAATATTTGCTAATTGCTTTGTTGTTATACTTATTAGTATGCTTAACTTTGCACCTAGACTCGCCTTCATGCAATATTTCCATGAAGTGAGTAGTTTCCAGCGAAATTGGTTTGGATTGAAGGAAACTGTGTTTTATTGTATTAATTGTTTAACATGTTCAGCATTCCTTCAGCTGAGGAATATGAATTTTTGGCTAATAACGCACGCAATGTCTGAATTTCAGAAAGGGAAGGTGGGGGAGTGGGTTCGTCACATGAGTTCTTCTGGTAAAGAATATTATTATAACGTGAGTACCCACGCTTCACAATGGGAGAAGCCAAGAGAATGGTTGGATTATGAAAAGAAATATGGTCCTGTTCCAAGTTCGTCCTCGAGTACAGCGAGACCCGTGAATCAGCAGTCGTCTTCTTCCTCCTCATCTTCGGCCCATCAAACACAGTCGTCGCATGGAACTAACGTGGTGCACCATCAGTCAGAACGGGAGCGTATAGTTGAACAACAACGGGAGAGATATAGCAGTCACCATCATGGCGGGAGCCAGAGTAGCACTCATGGAAGTGGCAGCAATTACTCCTCTTCAACATTGTCTTCATCCTACAGAGATTCTCATTCATCCTCATCAAATACATCCAATCCTTCGTCACATTCAACCCATCACAGCCATGGACATTCCCATGGCAGCAGTCACAGTCACAGCCATCCCCAAACTCCAGGATTCCAGCAGCAGCGCCATTCTCACAATTATGACGGGTATCACGACCGCTATCATTCGAACTACGGTCACGGTAGCCATTCTGTATCTTCATCCGGGTCGCACGGTGCAGGCCACAGCAACCACGTGGGATCACAGAGAAATGCAACTGAAAATACCCCTTCCTCCAGCCGTCAGGCGGGAGGAAATTCTAGAGAAAATAGGAAGTTATCTGAGGATATGAACTCTGAGGACATGGATATATCACCGGCAGAGAATTCAATATCCCCTGGATCGGCAGACTCTAAAAGTGTTTCCGCTGGGATAACGAGTACATCTCAGTCGGGTTTAGATTCTTCTTCCAGAGAGGAGTCTTCGAAGTCGAACAGCGACAGACACCGAAATAACAATGGTATTAGAGAGAGAGACCGTGAAAGGGAGATTAGTAGGTCCAATCGCGAGAATGACCGAAGTCGAAGAGAAGCGGAAAGGGGCCGTCCACGAGAACGAGAGATTCGGAGGGACGATCATGAGCGTTCCAGATCTCATGTTAGGGAAGACAGATCGCAAAGTCCGTGGGATAAAGACGGCACACCTGAGAGACGTGAGTTACATCCCTATTAGTTCTATACGTGATTTTCGTGAAGAGTGTGGCTCGATCGTTTACTTATAGTAAAGTTATATTTTTGCTGTAATCATGAATATATTTCTTTTGTAGAAGAAAGTAGTGACTCTGGTGCTGGAGGTACTGGGGTGAATGCCATGGGCAGACTCTCGTCATTAGGGAGTGAGTCAGAGATGTCCGCGCTTGCACCACTGCCTCCATCTTTAGCGGTTTATTATCGCGAAGATTTAATTCAACATGTTAAGAGTTTAACGTCTGATCCAGCGGATCGACAGGTATGATGAATAAGTATTGTCACACGTTTTACTGATTTATCTACTGTACTTACTTCTTTTGCACACTCCTTTCAGGAAAATTGATAAATGGGGAGAATAAATAAGCGATTATCGATGAACAAATCTTTTACAATTTATTTCCACACATATAAAGCTTCTTGTTTCGTGTCACATTTTATATAGACATATATTATATATCGTTGTACAGTTGGACTTGAGAACAATTACGTTTAATTATTTGTAATGGCAATTATCACTGTGTTTCAATTTACAGGCATCAAGACTGGGAGAAGAATTGATGACTTCAAGTGCGATCCAGCTCTCAAAAGTTTCAACAGAATTAAAAATGGCCCGAAGTTTAGTTCGTTTAACAGATATCCAAGCGACTTTGCAAGAACAGCGTATTTTATTTTTACGTGAACAAATTCGTAGCCTCGAAGAAAGTGATAAAGACAATTCAGCTATGTTAGGTGTTGAAACGGCCGATTGACCCTTCGAGTATTTTTGTACGTTTACATTTTAATGAAGTTCCATAGCTCATAGGCTTTTTTGCACTCATATTCTGGTGGAGCCCTACTTATATTACTATGTTCAGTGAATTTGCATCCGCGTAGTAACCAACTTACGGAAGGATTTTCTTTCGTGCCTTTCTCATCCCAGTGGGTCTTACCGTCTTTCAGTTTTATGTAGATAGCCACCTTTTGCAACAGATCAGCTGTACCTCAGAAAATACCCACAAAAACACATCTAACTTACACTACGAAGAAACGAATTTACACCATGATTGATATATTGTTGAATAACTTATTGACGCTACGTGAAACCAATGTTGTGATTGTCATTTTGTTCTAATTGAGCATTGTTACATTATTTATGTTTAAAGTTCTCTTAAATTATCTTGCAGTTGGTTTTTTCTATTCTTTTTTGAAATGTTTTCATGTATAAATGTCTAAACCATATAATTTGTAAAAACCTCAATATTAAAAATATGTACACAAATTACGTTTTGCTGTGATCTGCATTTTATTTTCTTTGCCTGCAGTAAAAAATTTCTTGTTGTTTTTTGTCATTTCATTTTAACGACGCCAAGAAATTTTGATTGATTAATCGGTTAAATGTATGCTTATTATGACAAGACTCATTGTTATGACAAAACTTATTGTTAGCCTAAACAAACAATAACTTAAGCGGAAGCTGTGTATGTATTGAAAAGACGAATCTTATGCAATAATCAGGTACTGCTGTACCAAATGCCTTAGGTGAAGAATCATATGTTGAGTATATATGGAGACTAATAAATATCCATAATAACCATTTATGTTTTCATAACATTCAGATAAATTCAGCCAGTTGCTGTGCTTTGTAAGTTGTCACCTTTTCAATAATTGTTAATCTATCCCTCTCCACCCGTATAAATATGAATCCACTATCGGTCACATTTGCAAAAATATGTTAATTGTTTTTTTTATGAAAAATATACATGATAATACTAAATTAATACTACTAATTATGTTTTTGTGAAAAAGGTTCCATGTACTACGGTGATGTATAAAAGTTTATATTTTTAGCAAAAGATACTGTTCATGGTATTTTCAAGAATTTATTGTATGCTTGTACAGTGTGTGCTTGGAAGTAATATTGTTGAATGTGTGTATGAGTGTGTGTGTGACCACTAATGGTGCCTCTTCATCACTCTTTATTTATTACTCTTCCCTTTTCCCTTGATATGATAAGAATAAGAATACAAGCAGGGAGTTCATGCTTTATCCTTTTGGTATGAAGAAGTACTGATAAACCCAACAAAAAGGAGACAATAGGACAAGCAACAATAATAACAATAAAAACAGAGTTTTTATGAGTAGCAGAACCCATCGGAGAATCATTTCGTTGTGTGTAATAAAATCATTTTGATTATCTGGACTATAACAAACCTAAAAAATGTATAAGGAGAAAGGAAAACATGTTTGCTCTCAGCTTAAGAAGATGATCTTAATGATTCAATGACTGAAATTTTTGGTTTTATATTTTTTTATAATTTATTTTATTTTTTAGATACAGGGAGATTGAGAAAGATTTTCGAGTAGTAATAATTTTTTGATATTGAGCAACAAAAAATGCTCATTACCTACATACGTCGAGAGAGACGTGATTTTTCCTTCCCCGCCTACCTACGATATTATGTGGGTAGTATAAAAGGAAATAATATTTTGAAGCAAGAATAAAAATTGTAGACCTAGATTAAATTTCTAGTAGTAAATTCCCAATAAAATTCTTGATTGCGTATCTTACTCCTAACTGAAGCTTTACAAAGTACCAGGAGCCGACAAAGAAAGATCCCTACGCCCAATCTTTCTGCTTCCCTCAGTTTCCTTGAGATCTATCCTAAATCCACTTGAATAGGTGAAAGGAGATTTTACTTTGTTGAGCAGACAAACAAGCAAAGTTTACAGGGTTGAATGACAAGTAGAGATTTGTTGAAAATAGAAAAAAAAATTGTCCCCGTGAGAAATTTATTAATTATGACGATTACATGCAGGACGGTCCAACATGAGCATTGGCATGGTCATGGGCCCAGAATGAGTCATGGCCTTGTCCTACCCATCCAGTATCATGGTTATGTATACACAAAAGCCCTTCCCATCCATCTCTTCTTACTTGCAGAGGTAAAAAGTGAAGAAAAAAAAAGATCTTGTCCTTCTTATATCTCTACTGAATGTTCAATAGATTGAAGGCAAAGCTCGTTGTGGACTGCTTATTCCCAGGATCTTTTTCTTTTTCTTTCTTTCTTTTTTATCCTCTTTTTGGTCGTGTGGGGGGGGGGGAGGAAAAAGAAGACGAAGGCTGCCAGTATTTAATATTACTTTTGTGTGGATATTCCTTGTTCAAGATTTACTCTGGTGTGTGTGTGTGTGTCTGAGCGAGGGATGTAAGGAGAAAGATGCAGAGAGCTCTGGGCTTGAATACGTTTTTTTCTTCCAAAGACCATTGTATCGTGGGATGGTTAGAGGCCAGAACACCCTCATCCCTCTTGGATATGTCCATGTGCACGGCTTCCATCCACAATCACCAAGTGTATATGTTACGGCTCAAATGTTTTTCAACCCCGCAGGATCTGTCTCCCATTTTGATGAAGAAGATCACAAAGAGTGAGGGAGAGTAAGAGAGAGAAAGACTTTTTTTCGGTCCTTTGCTTCACCATGATGGGGTAAAAGTATATACCCTTTGTATGTATCTACTCAATAAGTAGATAGAGACATTTTTACAAGTCCGCACACTTGTTGTGTTGGGCATAAAATTTTAGGGAAAAAAAGTACTTTCAAAAGGGAATAAAAGGGATTATATAGGCACATACACTCTGTAGCAGTCAAGATGATGATGCAGGAGAGAAGGGATGAGGGATTTTGTAATGGGCCTATACCTATACATGTGTTCATGCATGGAGAGAGAGAAAAAAAAGGAAGAAGGGAAAAGCATTTTGGTTTTGGATGGCTTTACTATGTGTGTTTTTCTATGGCCATAACAACCTCTTTCTTCTTCAATTCCCAATGCTTTTCGCTGGCTCCGTCCATTTAAAAGCTTTTCCGTCCTTTAGGGAATTTCTCCCCTTCTATATTAGTATTGTGTCGAGGGGGAGAAAAGAGCGAGGGAGGCCAGGACGGGAAGGAAGAACAAAGACCTTACAGTGACAAGAGAAAAAACAGAGGGAGGGAAGCCAGACCTCTGAGAAGAGAAAGAAAAACAGAAAGCGGGAGTCAGAGAGAGAGAGAGAGAGAGAGAGAGAGAGAGCGGGGTGGGAGGAGAAAGAACAGAGAAGGAGACAATCAAAAGGGAACGAGATAAACAAGACAGAGAGAGACGCACAAACAAATGGATACATACATGCAGCAAGAATGAGAAAGCGATTTAGCAGGGTAGAGTGACTATAAAAGAGATGCAGTAATGGAGAAAGGGAAGCAGCGAACAAAGAGGGAAAGAAATAAAGACAGATGAAAGAGACGGCGAAGAACACATACAGGAAATAAGAAGCACAGAGAGCAGAATCTGTGAAGCAATCAAGTGAAACAGAGAATGTGCGGAAGACAAGTTTGTAGTGAGGATAAACAAAGGAATAACTATTAAGAAAGAGACAGATGGGAAGAACAAGCGTGTTGGTCCCAGAGAGAGAGATGAAGAGAGAGATATATATACAGAAATAGAGAGGAGGAGAAATACAGAAATACAGCAGTAGAGAGAGAGAAATAGATAACAAGAGAAATAGAGAAAAGAGGGAGAAATAGAGAGATCGAGAGAGAGAAATAGAGACACAGAGAGAGATAGAGAAAAAAGAAACAGAGAGAGAGACAAATAGAGAAATAGAGACACAGAGAGAGATAGAGAAAAAAGAAACAGAGAGAGAGACAAACAGAGAAACAGAGAGAGAGAGACAAATAGAGAAACAGAGAGAGAGAGACAAATAGAGAAACAGAGAGAGAGAGACAAATAGAGAAACAGAGAGAGATAAATAGAGAAACAGAGAGAGATAAATAGAGAAACAGAGATAGAGATAAATAGAGAAACAGAGAGAGAGAGAGAGACAAATACAGACACAGAGAGAGATAAATGGAGAAATAGAGAGAGAGACAAATAGAGAAACAGAGAGAGAGAGAGATAAATAGAGAAATAGAGAGAGAGAGAGAGGAAAGCCTAAGGAAGAAGAAAGAGGCGGAGGGAGGGAGG
>JAQGBT010000405.1:0-54341 GCA_034698585.1 Disparrhopalites patrizii
GATGGGATTGATTCGATTAACGAAGATGCTACTCCAGGAATATTTTCCAGTCCGAGGGATTACAATTGTATTTTGACCGAGCGGTCTTGAAAACAATCCGACTTATGTGCAATGTGTTTGACGAATGTCAATGCGAAATGGTAATATGTGACCCTAAAATAGGAAACCTGTATGTGTATCTGTAAATCAAAAATAGAAAGTTTTGGCGAAATTAATAGTTTTTAGTATATCATCAAAAATTCCAAATAAAAACAATTTTTAAACTAATTAATGTTTTAAAAATTTTGAAAAGCAACTTTTGGGAGTATTGCTAATGATAACTTTCCAAAAAAATAGTTTTAATATATTTCCCCTAAGAGTGCCTATTCGTAAACGTGTTTGAGCGTCTTTTAGAGTCACTTGTCAGAATTGCTAATTTAATGATTTTATTGCAACAAAAACCATTTCAGAAGTGTTTTTACTTAATTCACCATTAATTTTTACGCTAGAAACAAGTTCTGCAAATTTATTTTGGTCCGTGAAGGCAGAACCAAGTATCGATTTAACGGAAAATTCTCATTATTGAACTTCGTGAGAAAAAATCGCCATACCTTGACCAATTTGTGTTTGATCTTAATGGGTATATTTTTTCTAGATTCACAATAAAATTCTACTCAGAAAACACGCTCGCCCCATTTTGTACGGTTGGGAAAACACTAGAAGCTTTGTCCCTAAAGACAGAAACAAAAACGTGATTTTGTCGAAAATTAAAGGTTTAATTTTTTCTGAAAAATTAACCCGCCATAACTCGGCCAATGTTGATCGGATCGAGTTGAATTTTTTTCCCCAGATTCACAACACAATTTTGTATACGAAACATCCTTTTTCTATTTTGCAGCATAGTTGCATCGTATTGTTTAGGGGGCATATCGTTTCTTGGGAAGCTGTGCATTTGAAGCGCTCGGAGTCAAAACGGACTAAGTCCAGTTGAACAAAGTTTACAGGAAGCGCAAAAAACAGAGGCGGATACAGCGCTTTGAAAATTTTCATGGAAAATTTTGAGATAGTTATAGTGATTTTTGACAAGGGGTCAAAGCGAGTAATGTGTGGCTTATGCTTGGTAGAGTCGTTTTATGAAAAAAAAACCACTTTCGAAAAATATGGACTTAGTCCGTTTTCACTCCGAGCCCCTCATATGTGCATATGTAATATATTAGTAAGCAATTTCAGTCAATTAATTTTATGATTCGTTTTAATTTACGTCCATGCTCCAATTCATCATTAGATACATCAGTTCATCAGTATCTATTACAGTACGTCATGTGACCACATTGCCACCCACACCCTGGTCTCCCTTTTGCCTTATTGAAGGTCACGGTAAGTGCCTAAGTGCCGTCGAAAAATGGTAAAATTCATTTAAAACCACTTTACAAATCCAATTGTGATGCATTGTAAAACAAAGTATGACTTTTCTTGTATCTAATATGAGACATCATGGTGACAGATTCACACCCAAGGACACTGGACAAAAACAAGCGCATGCCGAATCTTATGAGATACAAAATATAAATTAAACGGTCCCAGAAATACACACACGATCTTTGTTCATTATACTTTGTCGGTGAACGCTCGAGAGCAAACGTCGTCGTCAAGCGTCTTAAGCAAAAATAAAAACATTTCTTCTGCCATTTTTCTCTAGGACAATTTAGCTGTATTCAAAATGATCTCTTTCACCGGATTTGTGCTCATCTCGATCTTAGGCTTGGTTCTGTATCATTTCTTCCTGCGACATGATGGGAAAAAATCCCCTACGGGTGAGGAAATTACTTTCTTCTTTTGACATTAAATTGTATTAGGTGTGTATTTTTTCGTTAAATATGCTATAACTCTATAACTGTTTATGAAACAGGCCCCTTTGCTTTACCCATTCTCGGGAATGCTCTACAACTTCGCGGGAACGTGGGGGAGACGTTGATGAGCTGGTGGGAAAAATTCGGTGACATTTATGTCATGTATTTTGGGAACAACAGGTAATTTCCCGAGGCTTTCCCCAAATGGCAAATTATGGTTGTCCGATAAATTATAATAATAGTAACAGTTTTTATTAATGAAGATGGCAATGTGTGCTGGTTTAAGTGTTGTAAGTTGTAACAGGTAGATAAAGTGTACTTTCAGCTTCTAAATCATAGGTGCTTCGTGATTAACGACTTAAAACTGGCGAAAGAAGTATTCAACGACAACAAATTCTCAGCGCGACCTAACAATGAGTTGTTTTCATCATTTTCCGACGGACTTCCCGTAGGAGTCCTCAATTCATCGGGTCAAGTCTGGGTGGAGCAACGCCGGTTTACACTTCGTCATTTGCGTGACTTTGGATTTGGGAAGCGAGACGGCGAAGAGATGATCGTGGAGGAGGTCAAGGAATTCCTGGACACTTTGGCCACCAAGACGGGCCAACCCACAGTCATCAACAAGACCTTCCAGATGGCTGTGCTCAACACCTTATGGCAAATCCTGGCTGCAGTTCGCTACCAGCAGGATGATCCGCGTCTTTGGTCCATTTTCAATCAAAATCAAAAGTAAGACGAAAAATCACTTCTGAACGCCGTTAATACGATACAACAAATTAGTGATTCTCAATTAAAGGAGATTCAGCTTATTATTATAGACCTGTTCAAGGCAGCTACAATCCCGGATTAATTCCCGGGATTACGAATTCGGATTATAGATTCGGATTACGGGTTAAATAATCCCGGATTTAATCCCCACAATATGTATTTTGGAAAACGAATAATCTGTAATCCCTAATCCCATAAATGACAAAAGGTTTAATCCTTAATCCCGAAACTAAAATTCATCGGGATTAGCGGAGTTGATCATTTTGAAAACATGTTGACTTTCTCCATTGAAAAGACCCGCAATCGAGGACACTAGTCCAAATGGCAATTGCACATATTGAATTTAAGCGACAAAATTGGCGTCACAATATATTCAATAACTACGCACAACATGGACATTTGAGGACGTAATTGCTATTACATTCGGAGCCTTATTGTTTTTATTTCATCTACTGGGATTCTTTTTCAAAATTGTGAGTAAATTCGGAGCTATAACTACACTAGGTGGCTTACGCATTCCAAAATAAATTATAATTGATTATCTTAAGTAGTTTTGAATGAAAGCATTAACCGGCATTTGCGTATAGATTCTCTTAAACAATTTGGTACTCCAATAATATTCAATTTTCATTGTTGCACGCCGGTTGTTCTAAAATAGCTCGCTGCTTGAGCTGAAACGTTTCAAAAAACAAAAAATTTGTTTTGCTGAATCAAATAATTTAATCCCCGTCACTCCATCACTTTAATCCCAATCCGAATCCCGAGAAAATGTTTTTTGGAAAATAATCCCCGACAGTAATCCTAATCCGAAGCTCGTTAATCCGTCACTGTCTTGCCTATGTTAGTATTAAATTGCCATTTTTTAAAAATATTTTTATTTTAAAACTTTTAATTTCTCGTCAGATTACTACAACTCTTGTCCAAAAACCCATTCTTACTATTCGCCCCAAAAATTGCCAAGGCCCTACCCACACTTTTGGGTTGGAATGCAGTAATTAACATAATCGATGAAATGAAAACCATCGTTTACGGACACATGGATCATCATCGAAAGAGTATGCCAGTGGATGGGGCATCCCGAGATTTCATCGACAGTTACATCAAAGAAATTGATTCCACCAAAGACGTCCGATCCAGTTTCTACGATAAAGCAGGGCGTAAATCAAAGACGAACCAGAAAGGAACTAAATACGTTTAGGAAAACTCTCAAGAAATTAAATTCTAATGTGAATATTTCACTGTGTAGACCAAAATATGGCTGCTGTTATCGCGGATCTCTTTGGTGCGGGTTTTGACACGGTCACCACTGCCGTGTCCTTTACAGTCCTATATTTGACAAAATACCCGGAAATTCAAAAAAAAGTCCAGGTGGAAATGGATCACGTCGTGGGGAGGAATCGCTTTCCCAGTACTGCTGATCGACCTTCGTAAGTCTTTACCGGAAATAGATTTTTATCAAATGCATTATGCATGTAATGTGAATTGGCTCTTCCAATATTACACCTTCACATCGCAGATTGCCTTACACGGAGGCCGTCATCGCAGAAACGATGCGGTTAGGCACACTTGCCCCCATCGGACTCTTCCATGGCGTTGCAGAAGACACGAAAATTAGAGACTTCGATGTGCCCAAAGATTCCTGGGTGATTGCTCCTCTGTACGTTTACCATCATGACGAAAAATATTTCCCGAACCCAAAGCAATTCAAGCCGGAAAGATTCTTGACTCCGGACGGCAAGAAGTTCCAGAAGCATGAAGCCTTTGTTCCTTTCTCATTTGGCAAACGGGTGTGTTTGGGAGAAACTTTGGCTCGAGAGGAAGTATTTTTATTTGTCACCCATTTATTCCACCGATTCAGCGTGAGGGCGGCGGGTGATCCGACGGAAATTAATGCGGAACCCACCGATGGGGTGTTTGTTAGTTCCAGGGATTATGAGTGTGTCTTAACCGAGCGTACTTGACTTGTTCTTTCCAAATATACATAATATTACAGACGTTCTTTTATTCAAAGAATATACTACTCAAGCTGGATACTAATTCAAAATTCATCTGATTGCAATAAAAATGGAAAAAATCGTTTGATTCCCGGAAAAAAAAATTACACGCACTCATTTTTTAATGTTGAATGTATGCACATTTCTAAGGATAAATCACCCATGAATGACATAAATTTTGAAATGAAGAATACAAGTTCCTATCCGTATGTTGGAACATTCGTGTGTATGGATTGTTCAACACGTTCACTTTTATGGATAGAATTCATAATATACACATACGGATGAAAGTTTGGACACAAACTGGATTATACGTACAATGTGATAATTTCCAGAGATTGTCAAAATACTTTGGCTCTAAATACTAATTACAAAATACAAATACACTCCAAGGTTTTAATTACAAATTATCAATTGCATTTGGCTGCTCCCTAAGTATTTTATTACAAATTACAAAATACAATTGCATTTTAATTCGATATCAAAATACAAATTACAAAATAAATCAGCAGTTAGTAATGTATTTAAATACGAATTTTAATTATTAAATACAAAGAATTACATTTAAATACGTATTTTAAATACAAAATTAAAATAAATGTATACTTAAAATACGTATCATATGCGTTCAATTGTATTTTAGAGAACAATCAACAAATTACAAACTCTGTTTTGCCTTGATGCACTTTTGAATTACAGAATTCAGCAAAATACTTCCAAAAAATCTCGTGAATTTAAATACAAATTACAAAATGTAGAAAATATCTGTATGTATTTGAAAATACAATTACAAAATACAAGAATGTATTTTAAATATACGTGTTTGAAATGCACATTTAAATACCATGTATTTTGGCCATCTCTGATAATTTCAACTCATTTAATTGTATTAATTTGTTCGATTCCGTCCATTCTTATTACAAAGTTATTTAAGAACGTCTTGTGGGTATTGCCACCCAAGCTTTTCTATATGTACTTGTCATTCTCTTGAAGGCCACTTTCGAGATACTTTCGCTAAAAAAGACTAATTCATTTAAATGTATATATGTAGGTACATATAGGTATATCCATTTGTCATGTATTACAAAAAAGGCTGTGCTCCAATTTAAACTCATGATAACACACCCAAACCCAAGGCCACTGGACAAAAAGAGCTGGGGAATGCTTGAGATACAAAATGCATACTAAAAAAAACAGAACAAAAATTACGATTATTAATCATTGCACATTGTGCCATATCGGCGGTCGCTCGGGAGCAACCGTCGCTTTTAAGCGTAATTATTAAAATATCTGTAAAAGCAGTTCCTCTATCATTTACTTTTCTTTTTTCTGGGACGTCGTAATTGTATTCAAAATGAGTTCATTAACCGGATTTTTGCTCACGTCAATCTTAGGCTTTGGTCTGTATTATCTATTCCTGCGCAAGGACGGGAAAAAATCACCAACAGGTGAGGAAATGAATTTTCATTTTTTGACATGAAATTATAGTTATGTTTATTAAGACTTAATGTCAAGTGTAATAACCGATTGTGAAATAGGCCCCTTTGCTCTGCCTATTCTCGGGAATACTCTACAACTCCGCGGGAACGTGGGGGAGACGATGATGAGCTGGTGGGAAAAATTCGGTGACATTTATGTCATGTATTTTGGGAGCGATAGGTACGACACATTAATTGTGGACCGCATTTCAAATCATATGCGTTTTTTCCCAAATTAAACGGCTAATTCTGATTTTTTGCTAAAATTATATTGGTAATAGCAGTTAGCAGCAGTTTTTAATATTACATATACAGAATCTGTAGGCATCGATTTCAACTGGCATAAGAAATTGCTTTGTACAATTACATACAAGCTATAGTAACACAGTTTCGTTTTTTTACAGGTGCTTCGTGATTAACGACTTAAAACTGGCGAAAGAACTTTTCAGCGGCAACAAATTCACAGCCCGACCAGATAATGAATTGCTTGCAGCATTCGGCGACGGACTTCCCGTGGGCGTCCTCAATTCGTCCGGTCAAGTCTGGGCCGAGCAACGCCGATTTACTCTCCGTCATTTGCGTGACTTTGGATTTGGGAAGCGAGACGGCGAAGAGATGATCGTGGCGGAGGTCAAGGAATTCCTGGACACTTTGGCCACCAAAACGGGCAAGGCCGTGGTGATGAGCCAGACTTTCCAAATGGCGGTCCTCAATTCCTTATGGCAAATCATGGCTGCAGTTCGCTACGAGCAGGATGATCCGCGTCTTTGGTCCATTTTCAATCAAAACCAAAAGTAAGAAAAAAATACTTGTGAATCTCATTGAGACAATACATCAAAACTATATTCTTATTTAAAGGAGATTATTAGATTATTAAAGGGACTCATCATTATGGTAGTAATAAATTCCAGAAAGATAATACTTTTTTAAGTTTTCATTCCTCTTCAGATTACTACAAATCTTGTCCAACAACCCGTTCTTGCTATTCGCCCCGAAAATCGCCAAGGCCCTACCCACAATTATGGGATGAAACACAGTCATGAGCATAATCAACGAAATGAAAGCCATCGTTTCGGAGCACATGGACCAACATCGAAAGACCATGCCAGTTGACGGAGTTTCCCGAGATTTTATCGACAGTTACATCAAAGAAATTGATTCCACCAAAGATGTGCGATCCAGCTTCTACGATAAAGCAGGACGTAAGCCAAAATCTAACAAGAACTTTTATTGTACACAACAAATTCTGAATAGGTACCTTGCTGTGTATAGAGCAAAATTTGACGGCTGACAAGTATGGAACTAAATACGTTTTGGAAAACTCTAAATTAAATTCTAATGTGAATATTTTACGGTGTAGACCAAAATATGGCTGCTGTTATCGCGGATCTCTTTGAGGCAGGCTTTGACACTGTCGCCACTACCTTGTCGTTTGTAGTCCTGTACTTGACAAAATACCCGGAAATTCAGAAAAAAGTTCAGGCGGAGATGTACCACATTGTTGGGAGGAACCGCATTCCCAGTACTGCCGATCGACCTTCGTAAGATTAACCCTCAATCGAGAATACGCTTTCATTCTTAATAAAATAAGTTTACATATTAATGTGAATTGACCCTCCTATTAATACCAGAGATGGCCAAAATACTTTAGTTCCAAGTACTAATTACAAAATAAAAATACACTCGGACACTCGGAGTCTTTAATTACAAATTATCAATTACATTCGACTGCTCCCCAAGTATTTAGTGACAAATTACAATTGTATTTTGAGTCGAGCACAAAATACAAATGACAAAATACATCTATAATTTATTAGTAGTGTATTTAAATACGTATTTTAATTACAAAATGTAAATAATTGCATTTAAAACACGTATTTTAAATTCAAAATGAAAATAAATGTATTTAAAATACGTGTCAATGCGTTCATTTGTATTTTGGAGCGCAATCAAAGATTGTACAAATTGTATTTTGCCTTATTGCACTTTGAATTACAGAATTCAGCAGAACATTTCCAAAAAATCTCGTGTCTTTAAATACATATTACCAAATACATGTACAAAATACCTGTATTTGAAATTACAATTACAAAATACAAAAATGTATTTTAATTAAGTATTTCAAATACATGTGTTCTAAATACGATGTATGCATTTTGGCTATCTCTGATTAATACCCGTTGGAATCACAGATTGCCATACACTGAGGGCGTCATAGCAGAAGCAATGCGAATGGGAACAATTGCCCCAGTCGGATTCTTCCATGTTGCGACGGAAGACACGAAAATTAGGGACTTCGATGTGCCCAAAGATTCCTGGGTGATTGCTCCTCTGTACGTTTACCATCATGACGAAAAATATTTCCCGAACCCAAAGCAATTCAAGCCGGAAAGATTCTTGACTCCGGACGGCAAGAAGTTCCAGAAGAATGAAGCACTTGTTCCTTTTGGATTTGGCAAACGGGTGTGTTTGGGAGAGACTTTGGCCCGAGACGAAGTATTTTTATTTGTCACCCATTTATTCCACCGATTCAGCGTGAGGGCGGTGGGAGACCCGGCGGAAATTAATGCGAAGCCCACCGATGGGATGTTTGTTAACTCCAGGGATTATGAATGTATTCTAACCGAGCGAACTTGACTTTCTTGGTTTCTGAGTATGTACATTATCTGAGATATTTCTTTAAAAAATATATTACTCAGGTTAGATTTTATTTCAAATTTCATGCAATCCCAAAAAATTGCAAAAATCATTAATTCCAGTTCCAAACAAAAATTGCATAAACTAATCTATGTAAGCGTGAGTGTATGAATATTTTTCATGGCAAGAAATTACCCTTTAAAGTAAATTTTGAAGCCAAGGATTACAAATTTGTGTTGACAGAAAGGGCATAATTTACAAAATAAATAACACGTGTATGCCTATAACTATACTTTATAATTCTTTCGTTTCCTATTGTGATTGTGATCTCCTAAAATGCCCATGACTTGTGAATGTCCCGAAGGGCTTCCTTCCAATGATCTGACTCCTGTGTATCCGCGCAAAATACAAAGCAAAGCCCCTTTTGTATATTTTTTTCTTTTCGAATTTCTGCTGGCTTTGCAAAGTTCGATCGTTCAGGTCATCTTCCTTTATTTTGGTTACTCAAATGATTTTTTAAATGCTCGTGTTCCTTTTACAAAAATATATATGCGCATTTGAAAACTGTCAATCAGCATAAAAGTATTATTGAGGGCAGGGACTGTTACTTTTGTTGCCGCATTGTGTAAGCCACAAAATTGTAAACAGCTTCCAATAATAATTCCCACTTGTCATTTGTGGCGGAATGTCGTTTTATAAAGACAAAGCCTGTAGCAGTAAAAAACAGAAATTTTGAGGAAAAAGTGAGATTGCAATGTGTGCAAACAACATTAAAAATTTTCCACTAAGTGTATCAACGATGTATTTTGTCAGGATGACAATAAAGTAATAACTATCTTTATTTGATGTATACACGAGTCATGCCATTGTTTACATAAGCTTCTATATAACATATGTATAATCGGTATAGCTTTTATAACTATAACAAGAAAATATATAAAATAAACCCAGCCACAAATAATCTGTACTTTACAGAGTTCATTCGCTGGAGAGGGTGACACGAGTGCTTTTTAGAAAAACGTTTACAAAATATCCTTTTCCATGCCAGTCATTGACATTTCACTGGTGAATTGTGAAATCGAATTAATGTGCACATCATCAATGCAATCCATACATACATGGGCATAAAGGAATGAAGTTTATTGTCAGGCACTCATAAAATGGTTATGAATTCAATTTAGTAAATGCACTTTACACTTTTTTATTATTAAACGTAGCATTAACTTGGTTTAAAACTGAATATGAATTTAGTTAAAAGGCTGATAAATGCGACTTAAAAAGTGAGTGTCGACTGTATCATTCTAACAACAAAGGCATATAAACGGAAAGTCGGGCGAGTATTAGTAATGCTGCTCCAGCAGAAGCCATTGCTGGGGGAAAAAATTCGGATTTTTCTATAGTGTAATAATTGCATCAGTATAGCCAGTAATTAGCATTTACATTTCCTAAGCTTTGCTATAATCACACTAGGGATTTTTCTCTTCATCCTGGTTTCAAAAACTAAATAGATAAGACTAACAGTCATGTGTCGTCTGCAAATTAGATTTACAAATTACACATTTGAACGCCTCTAAAAAAATGCTTACTAATGATATTTACATACATATAAAATAATGATAAACTGAATTTCCTTAAATGTCTCGTCGCCCTGAGTATAATCAACATTTTACCACGTTGATTTTTCCAAATGTAATCTAAAAGGAAATATTATTACAGCCATAGTACACAGCCACGTTGGTCATAAGAACCTTCAATTCCTTGGGCTAGTGTGGAGTCAGCAAATCACATTTATTAATAATTTATCAGGGTTTTAGCATGTAAATGTTTGCTATTATCATCTGAAGGGTGATATGGCAAACCTTGTTTAGTCGTGAAGGGGAAGCTTGACTCGGCATGTTTTTCTATATACTTGTTCAACATGTTGACTGATGACGTTCGAACCCTGATTTGACAAAGTCCGATAAGGACCAGACATGTAACATTGGGCGAACACAAATAATTTGTTCATATTCCTGCTTCTCTTTGTTAGCAAGAATAAAAACCTTAAAAATTCCGACATTTCTCGTAAAGAAACAGTCTGAAATGAAAGAAAAAGAAACTAATTCTCAAACATATTTCTAAAACGATTGCATTCAGCTTCATTAAACCCAAAATGGCCGCGAAGTTCTGGGCATGTAGCTATCGCTCAGCGCTCTCTATGAGCCACCAAATGACTTCGCTAAGAACAGAAGATTCTCCTTGATCCACACGAAGATTGATATTTGCTTTGAAAATATGTTTAATCTCATTTCGTTTTTTATTTGGTTTTCCTCTTGAAAAATCAGGATACAGGACATACCTGTCAGAAATCAGGGCAAGGAGTCAGTGATGTCCTATTCCCCAGAAGTCCGCAGGAACTAAATTCTGCCGATTTTCCTCCATTTTTGGCCGTAAAAGAGCCGGACAAATGTGAAACGGGGCCATTTTAAGGGCGTTATTAACTTTTTATTTTTTTTAAATTACTAATTGGAATAATTATTAGACAGACTAGAATAAATAAAGTCGTTTTTCTTTCTGTTTAATACGTTTTGGTCTTGGAACTGATTGCTTTGTCTGCATTTGCGTTTCCATTTGTTTTTTTTTATTATTATCAAGGGATTTGCTATATGAATTTGCCTATATATTATTTATATGCATTTGAATGCACGCACACTCATCCTTGCATTGGTCGTGTACAACGCAATTGCGTTGGGGAAAAAGGCAGCGAAGTCGTCCGAATGCTTTCAGTCTTCGATCCGCAGACAAGCCTGTGCCATTTCCCATTTGTGCTTCTCGTCCCGTTATTTTCCAAGCAATTTTCCATTTCAAACTAAAAAGTGTTCAAAAAAACTGCTCAATCGTGAGTAAATTGACTGTTCCATCAAGCAACTTCAAGTATCTTGTTGTAATTTCCAAAGGTAAACCATTTTTACTTGGTTTTATTTTCAAGTTATTTATGACAATATTGCTGGATTTGTGTAATATAAATAATAAATACACCTGAAAATCCCTATGCTTTTCACGGTAGTGCATACTTTTTTGGGTGATTCCTTTGTTTCAATTTTTGCATTCTTTTTTGAATATATAAAAAATATTGCATCAAGTGTAAATGAAAAGGTTTGATTTGATTAAGATTTACAGAGTTTTGTTGGGATTGCAATATACTTTGTTAAAATTGGATCTTTTTTTATTTTGTGTGTTTTCAGGGTGATTTTACTAAAAAGTTCAACATGTCCGAGAGTCATTTTGATGAGTACGAGCACTACAACTTCGACCAGGATAAGTACATGCATGCGGGTCATAGTGGGAAACAAAGGTCAAAGAAGGAGGCATCGGAGCACACGAATCATTTTGACCCCAGTGGACACAGCCGGAAAATAGTGGAAAAAATGCAGAATACTGAGAGGAATAGGAAGAAATCTAATTCAACCTCATCCAATGGTTCTAGTAGCGGAAAAGATAAAGACAATAATAAAGATGAAAACAAGAGTGAATCTTAAACACTTCAGGTAAATGCGTTTTTTTCTTCTATATTATTTTCGGTAACATTTTTTTTGGAATTTTGATGAAGATATTTTTGGTTTCGATTTCAAAGTCTCTATTGTAGAAAATCCGTCTGTAGGTAGGTAGTAATCACTATTCGCATATTATAGACATATACTTTTTATTTTAGCTGCACGTTTCTGAAATGAATATGAGTTCGGGGTCTGGTACTGGTTTTTGGAAATCTTGTTGGTTTAATGAGGATTAAAGAACGTCAATACTGTGCAAGGTGAGGGCAAAAAAAAGTAGTTAAAACAGCAACGAGTGCATCTTTGTCTTTATCAACGAATGAGTTTATAGTGTTTGTAGTGGCTTGGGAAAAATATTCTGCTCGACCCAGGCTGTTCGCTTGTTGCTAGGCTGATGTTTACACCTTTGTCTCATTCCACCATGTGTTTTGTCAGTATGTTGTCGACACAAAGTGTGCGAACGAAAGTATATAGGAAATGTTTAACTATGGGATTACAAAATGTGGACATTATCATATCTTGCCAGTTTTGCCAGTTTTTATACACAGGAGCTTCTTTGTATTCACTTGTATTTGGCTTGCATTTAAGTCAAAGGTCTAATTGTGGATGTGTCACAAAGTGCAGTAATCGTTTGCATTAATCGTGTGATGCTAAAGTGTTTAGCAACACTAATCAGAATGACGCTATGGGGAGTGAGGGATAATAAGTAACTATACCAACTATAGACCTACAAGATTCGTCTGGATCACGAATGTGAATCGTCTTCCTGAACAATTAAAATTGCAATTTGTCCAGCAGTTTAGTGCTTTTGTTTCAACAAGTTGCAGCAATAAGGAAATGTTGGCATTCTTGGAACCAGGATTTGTTTTTTTAAATAATCGCTAATAATAGTCCGAGGTTTTTGTTTTAAAATGCAATTATTATGAGTTCATGCTCATGACAGTAAAAACAAATGATTGTCTATATAGTGTGTTACAGTACTGACTGACTGTATGTGTACAAGGTATATGTGTATTCTGTTACCCTTGAAGCATTTGCTTTGTTTGTGACACGTTGGCAATGGTAATCTCTGAGACTCATGAATTTTATATAGGCTCCATCAAAGAAACAGGATAAAAAAGTCAGATAGAAGTCGATGAAGATGTGCAATAAAAATCATGAATGTGCTGATGCTGACACTGACTCTGATTGTTTACGTGGATTTGGATACGCATTTACTACGTTTGCATTCGAAAACACTTCTCGATCGCAACGTTAGTGTTTAGTAAATATTGTTGAGTGTTGAGTATACTGTGTATAGTTGTACAGCACAACCTCACAACGTAGTTTTTTTCCTTGCGTTTGAGTTGGTACGCAAGTTTCACTAGTGCTCGTGCCATGCCTCACATATATTTGATGATAATTTAAAGCAAAACAGCTTATGCTGGCATTACTAGTCATTAACATGCTTTTAGCATAGAGACGCAGCCAGCACAAGGTCATCAAGGTAACCTCTAGCAGGGCTGGCACGTTAGGTGTAATGCTATCTCCTTTTGAATTTCAGAAGCACTTCACTATTGAATACAGTGCCAACTATAGGCATGCTATGTTGCAACTTGCTTTGACATAATCGAAATAGTCATTTAAGTAAAGTATACGTTCTTTGTTGCTCATCAAAAACAAACGTATTGTAGCTTGCATTTGCTGGAGAACTTGTATGAGAATTAAAATATAACACTGTTAAAAGAGTCCATAAATTAAAACCGGCTTGGGTAAATTTTTTTGGGCCAATCTTTCTACATTTTCACAGTTCTCCCTTGGAAATAAGGTCAATCCCTTCTTATTCCTGAGTGTTGGGATTAGTAGAGTTTAAAACGACGCCTGGAAAAAGCTGCGCTGTGAGCTCTTCGTTCCATATACAAAAAAAGATAAACAGTGGCTTTTATCCCACCCGACAATGCGAGAATTTAACACTTTGTTGCTAGGGAAAAGACACTCTTAAGGTCTTCCTTTATCGCGCTAAACTTATTTGCACTTGCCTTATATAATCATATAACGTAAACACGGGCTATATTGTGCATACAGGATACTGGTGCTTGGGGGTACATGAGTGGTAGAAACACGGACACAATCAACACAATCCCAGAGTAAACAGATTTAATTCTGCTTTGAATCGTGCAGAAATGTATACACAAGAGTTATTTATGGAATAATTTGTAATATGTATTTTATTTACTATTTACATTTTCTACATATTTATTGAACAAGTATGCATTTCTGGTGTGAGGCGATGATACAATCACATGCCTACCTGTTTTGAGTCATGCCTTTGCAAATCCTTTGTGTGATCCCTGATTTGATACTATTTCGTTTGAAACTCTGTTCAAATGCTCAAGTGTTTTCTGTATAGTATACAAAGTTGCAGAAACCATATTTTTTTATGGTAGCAAATACGAAAGCACTTGCCACGTAATCTACATGTGCGATAACAAAGCAGTAACCTGATGTCTCATGTTTTTTTTTTAGTCAGGCTATACTGTTAGACTTCCAATTTTATGCAGCTACAAAAAAATTCTCCACCACTTCATTCTTTTTTTTTTTTTTTTTACTTGAAGTGACCTGTATAATGTATAACTTTGGAATATTACGATTTCGCATCAGCGTACATGCTTGGGTTCATTTTCGTATTCAACAGTTTCATTCCAATTTCTTGCTTTTTAAATACTTACTGAACCTATATCTACTTGCGTGGAGAGTATATTTAATATTTATATACATACTCGTGGGTGTCAGTATTATTACCCAGAAGAGTATGATTCGCAGCTGTGCCTAAAAAACATTGGGCGTGAGTGCTTCCCAGTTATTTAATAACGAATGATGAAATTACCTGTGGTGCGTTTAATACGCCACAGCCAGAACAGTTGCATAATATGTTTAAGTATGAAACGCTCCAGGACAGAGTTGAACGCTGATTCTTATAAACTAGGTCCTGTAGTCAGGAGAATAGCGAATAAACTACAAAGAACAAATGGGTTGTTGCATTCAAATACATAATGATGCTGGTTCAGCATATCAGATTTGATCATTTTTTACAGTTTTTTGTGGCAATATGTATTAGTTGTGCTGCCAGATTTTTTTTTGAGCTGTACCAAAAAAATTCTTTGTCTAAGATCGTCATTAGTGTGGAGGTAGAAAATGAACAAAATTTTTTTGTTTGTAACTGCAAAACACAAATGCGTTGTTCATTAAGCTGTGGTCTGGGTGGATACTTCTTCAGTGCAGGTTTTATACTATTAAAACTATTGCACGTACCGTACAAAAGAGTTTTGCTCTGTGATAGCCTTGGGAAAGATAGGGAAGCTTTGTGGAAAAGGGTTGAAGATTGAACTCATTGAACGGTAGCTTTAAAAGTTTGAAAACATTTGGCATTTGGGCATTCTTTTATTATTATTGTCTTTCATTGTCGCAATAATTTCACCTTATGTATGCTAATCTAATGCTTGGACACGCTCTGGCATGGATGTTCGTCCACGTTTTTTTCTTTACTAATAAATGTTCTTGACAACTGGCGTTCATTGTGTAGTTACAGTTATCATGTTATAATTTTTTTGCTGATGGTAAATGACTTCTGAGAATCTCCCTGTTTAACAGTAAAACACTCGAAGGGTCAAGTACAGAACCGTTGGCAGTTGCCATACAACATTATTAATACGCACATATTGGATTTTCCTGGGAAGTTACGTTGCAATTTGCAATGTAAGCCGTGTATATATACGGTTAGTAAAGTAATGGTTAGTAAATTAAAGAAGATGTATTATGAGCAATAAACCAAAAATATCTTCATTCAAATGTAGTCAGTAGTCACACAGGGAAAAGAGATTATGCCTACAATCTGTATCCTGCTATTTCACCTGTGGCTGATTTTTTACTAGTTGTTTGAACTCGTTTTTTGTTATCCTTTTCAGATGTACAAAGGACCAGGACCAGGAATTCGGACAATGACTCTAGTGTGGCGACGACAATGTATTTAATTTGAAAATTGTATAGTTTGTGCTATATTGTATTAAAAAACACTTCTTCAAGGTTATATGCTGATGACCCTGCATTCCATGACATTCATGAAGACGTATGATTCAAAATCCAAGAAATTGTACCGCATATTAGGTCTCGTATTTCTAAATTTTATTACTTGATGAATGAATTAGCTATTGCGATTTAAAATGGCATGAAATGATCTACGAAATGTAGTGTCGCATTGTCCTTTGATGTATACAGTGAAAGCCAAAACAACCAGAATCTACCGATATTATAAATTGAAGAATTATAAGGTCAATTGCGTTTGTATTTTGAATGTGTGCGAAGTGGTATAGCTTAGAATTTAAATGGTTTCATGTGACTTACGTGTTTAAACAAAATTACCAGTGAATCTTGTAAACTTTATAATATCCCTGCACTAAGTATTAAGCAACTTTCCTTCCAAAAAATTGTTTTTGCTATTGTTGCACATTACGGAATCAATATTAATAAATGCACTTAGGATACGTTTTGGTATTGTGAACCTAAAAACCGTTGTCTTTAATGGTGTCCTTTCTTTGAAGGTAAAATCTTCATCTTCATATTTCTTTTCTGTTGGGGCATTGGTATGCATGCCACGGGATGTAAAACTCTTCGTCCGTGCTCATAAACCGCATTTCTTATGATAATAGTCATCAGTCACACATCTACAACCATATGCCGGTTTTAACAGTCTTTCTAATGCTAGCTTTTTCACACACTTTTCAGGTATCCAGGTTTCATTTCAAACTTTCAAAGTCGGAGAGTTTTAGTACATCAAATTTGATCATCCGTGTATTATCTGTATTTATATAGTCTGGAATAAAATAAAAGCCCGTATAAAAGAAGGAAAGAAACTTACCTTAAACCATCAAGGAAAAGTATCGTCCCCGATTCAACTACCCGCGTACGTATTCTTAAATAGTAATAAAATAAATACATGCAATACCGCCATGATCATGATTTGCTTGCCAATGGATTTTATTCAGTTTGCCAATTTGACTAAAATACGAATAGAGATATTGCTTCGAACAGTTGCTTACAGTACTACATTGGACAGTAATTAGTAGGTGCAATGTGCACCAGTACGTGACAGAAGGGGTAACAATTCCATAAAAGATAGTGTAGGTAGATACTAACAGATAATTTGGATCCAGAAAGGTGAACTGGTTTACAACACAAGTTGAACAACTTGAACGTAAATTGCTTACAAAATAAATTCGAAGCTGCTTACAGCACATACACTTGAAAATTGCTTTGACAGAAATTGAAGTACAAAATTAACTTGGTGAAAACGAACTGAATTTTATACGCAAGAAAAGTAGCTTTGTGAAATTCGGAACGCATACTGAAGTAGAATTATATGTCCCATGTTGTTTCAAATTTAAGCGAGACGAGATATTTAGCAGACGCCACCTCGGAGACGGAGAACAAGGTGAAGGGTCGACTCCTTTTGTATGTTGTAATCTGACAGAGTTCGTCCGTCCTCCAACTGCTTGCCAGCGAAGATGAGACGTTGCTGATCTGGAGGGATCCCCTCTGTTTCAGGAAAAGCGAATCAAATAGTAGAGATACGAGGAATTGGCTTATCTAGTATTTCATAAGTATACGTCATTAACAATCATTTACCCTTGTCTTGAATTTTTGCCTTCACATTCTCGATCGTATCCGAGGGCTCGACTTCAAGAGTGATCGTTTTACCCGTCAACGTCTTCACGAAAATCTGCATACCACCACGCAGCCGAAGAACCAAGTGGAGAGTTGACTCCTTCTGAATGTTATAATCGGATAGAGTACGTCCGTCCTCCAACTGTTTGCCAGCGAAGATGAGACGCTGTTGATCTGGAGGGATCCCCTCTGTTTCACAGAAAAAAAAAGTACATATTATTAGCGTTTGAAGTTTTTAGGTTGTTGTGAGTTCATATTTCATAAGTATTACGTCATTAAAAATGATTTACCCTTGTCTTGAATTTTCGCCTTTACATTCTCGATCGTATCCGAGGGTTCGACTTCAAGAGTGATGGTTTTTCCCGTCAACGTCTTCACGAAAATCTGCATGCCACCACGCAGCCGGAGAACCAAGTGGAGCGTTGACTCTTTCTGGATGTTATAATCGGAGAGAGTTCGTCCGTCCTCCAACTGCTTGCCAGCGAAGATGAGACGCTGTTGATCTGGAGGGATCCCCTCTATTGCAATACAAATAAAAGAAAAAGTATTAGGGTTAGAACTTAAAACTTTCCAGTTGTTCGCTTAGCTAATTTTTACTGCATTAAAAGCATTTACCCTTGTCTTGAATTTTCGCCTTTACATTCTCGATCGTATCCGAGGGTTCGACTTCCAGAGTGATCGTTTTCCCCGTTAAAGTCTTCACGAAAATCTGCATGCCACCACGCAGCCGAAGAACCAAGTGGAGTGTCGATTCCTTTTGGATGTTGTAATCCGATAGAGTTCGTCCGTCCTCCAATTGCTTGCCAGCGAAGATGAGACGCTGTTGATCCGGGGGGATCCCCTCTATTTGAATAAAATTAAGTAATTAAGTTTTACCAATTGAAGTTGTTTGAGGATTGCTTATAGCTATAGTGTTGGCTTTGTTCAATATGCACTTACCCTTGTCTTGAATTTTTGCCTTCACATTCTCGATGGTGTCCGAGGGTTCAACCTCAAGAGTGATGGTCTTGCCGGTGAGTGTTTTTACGAAAATCTGCATCTTGAATGCTGTTTAGTCTGCAGGAGAAACAAGTTAGAATGATTATAAGTGAACGATGCGTGAATGAGTTTTACGATTCTTTCACCCAAAAAAGTTGCCACCAAAAGTGCTCGGTTTTTACAGGTTCGGCTCAACGAACAAGCAAGTATTATTTAACCTGTCAGAATATAAATGTCAGACTAAACTGTATTGCTGGTACATTTAGTGTCAGTCTTTGTTTCGAATTACCTACCTGTTTTTCGCCTTTCCTCCACTACCTTCCTGCTCCTATCATACTAACCTTCACTATTCACTATCCGCTGGAAGGTTAACTCTATTTGTCCTCGGTTGCTATTTGCTATACGTTGCTAGACAACTAGACACGAACGTAATTTATATGCAGGGATGTCTAAATAACTAAATACCTAAAGAGAAGTTCGGGAGCACAAACTACTAGTCATATTTGTGAAAGTAAAAACGAATCAATAACGCTTGCTCGCCATTTAGGTATACAACCACACACATCGAACGTACAACACGTCAAATGAGTCGTCGTTACTTCCTGATTCATTCATCACACCACGAATAATGAATAATGCGGTTACGTCAGTTAAGTGTTGGCGTACATACTCTGGACTGTCTGGACTCTAAATTGCGGTACTTCGATTTCACGACGTTGATCATTGCAGAATTAAAAAATACGTTCACACAGTGTAAGAAAATTGGCAATCACGAATGGCTTCATCTTCTTATTTTTGTATCAGAACCAGCGAAATTTCTAGAAATCTCTAGATTACAGTTACAAGTTACAACGGTAAATCCTAATTTGTCAGGTATTTTTACAATATTACGCGTTTACATCATACACCCCGATAATAAAGGATACGATTGAATATTACAAAATTACAATTGAAGCTCCACAAAATTCTCTCAACCTCACAGAACAGAAACTACTCTTTTTAAGGTCAAACTATGAACCTGGACCATTAAGTCCGGTATGAAATAAACAGTTAGAGGGTCTATTTACATTTAACCTTTACAGGGCCAATGATTTTACTGAAAATAATTTTAATTATTGATTGATTTACAGCAATCCACTTTCTTTTAGTGTGAAATTTTCAGTTCTCAAGACAAAGTGTGTCAACATCTAATTTATCACTGATAACTCCTCATCAACTATATGTACAATATTTATCGTATGGATGGAGTGGTTAATGGATACGTGTGTATTGTGTTTGTCTTCCTCTGGAAAATCCCTGGCCCAGGTCAAACGTTTAAAAAAATACAAATTCTCCCTTTTCCCAATTTTCCCAATTATATTCAGACCAATTTTCAAAGCTGAGGATGCTGTGAAGTAAAATTATTTCCGAATTGACAAAAAATCTTACTTACAGTGAATGGTACTTCCAAGGTGAAATTTTGTCAAATTTTTGAAAGGGGATTGATGAGTTGATGACTGATAGATGAGGAAAAAATGAGAATGGAGGGAATTATTTTTCTTGTTATTTACTGTCCGAGCTTTCACCAGTCACTGGTCACTGCTCAGCTGCTCACTTTTGCTCACTGCCTATAGCTATTAGCTTATACACTTGCGCACCTTATACACGAATAAATCCGTCGCCTTTCTGCTTCGAACAAAGCAAACGTCAATGGCACTCTCACACTTCTCATTCTCACGCAAAGGCATAGCAGCAGTGCTTCGTCTCATTTTTTTTCGTTAAAACAAAAACTTTTTACGGGTAAATATGATCATATCAAAGATGCAATGACTATTATTATATTTTTCTTACTAAAACAAGTAATAAGTAATACACCAGCAGGAAAACTCATTTTTACCCTCATCCACGACCGATACACCATGAATTTCATTTTATTCCTACCCCTTTTTAAAGTGTGCGTAGTGCGTACATAGTATCACAAACGTTTTCTAGTTCACAGTGACGTTATTTTAAATTACAATGTAATACATTAAAATGCGGTAGGAACAGTGCACCAAAATGAATTACAACTTACAATTGCCTTAAACTCTCAACAGCGATTTCGTATGTAGTCAGAGTAAATAAAAGTGTTAACATTTGCATAAATTAAATACCATAATGTACAATAAAAATCATAATACAATTTTTACCTGAGAGTACCTCGGTGACTTGGTGGAATACTTTTAAGCGATCTCAAGACATTAAGATTAAGACTACAAGAAAGAAATCAGCACCAACATTAAGCCTATACAATCTGTATAAAATTCGTATAATATAATATAATGTACCTATGTATAATAGACACCTAGGTAATAAAGCTAATTGTTCACAAGAGGAATACAACTACAATCCCGAACGTATTAGTGATTCTGTATAATTACTCAATTGCACATAACTTGCCAACCACCAAGAACAATGAATCCGTTCGTTAAAGCTATAAAATGTGTTCGTGTACAGAAATCTATAAATAATCAAATAATGAATACAGAAATATACACAAATACTACATACAAATATATTAAATAAATATACATATACAATATAATAAAATTTTAAATACCATGAGAGAGATACATATTAGGAACACGAGAGTTTTAACGTTTTGAGCATTTTGTTAGAAGTTTGCACAAATGAGCTGAGAATGACAATAACAATACATAGAATACATACTATTATTATAGAATAATACAAAGATCACCAGTTCTGTGTGCAGGTGAGTTGCCAGTCGACATTACAACTCAAAGCTAAAAAATCACGGCAAAGAAATTTCTAGACTGTGGATCCAACAAATCGATTTCTACTTCTACAAAGAATACTAGCAGTAAATTTTGTCAAAGAGTAACTCAGAGCAGTGTACTTAATTCAGAAAGGTTGTATGATTTTAGCATAATGAGAAAACGAGCTTTCTAATTATAATTAAAGCACAGTAATTAATGTAACCTTCACAGACGATTTTAACAACAACATAGTAAAGTAATACTAAATAAATATAAATAATAAATATTAAATAAATAAAAAACAAAATTCGCAACAACTTCTTCTTCTGTTCATGTGCTTGACGTATTGCCTAAAAGTTGTTAACTCGAGCAGTTCCAATTTTCATGTAGACCACTGAGTGGAAGAGATTTGTTCACCATGCTGTACACACAAGCTGAAACTGGAAATTACTTATTGGAACATGGAATAATAAAGCGCAAGACACGGTACAGTAGCAAACATTTTCCGTCTTGTAGAGAGACAGATCTTGTAAGCAGTGTCGAAATTCCCAAAATAGAAAGAAAGCAGCTCATCAGAAAGCGAGTACTTCTCGGCATAATCAAGTATTTTCACCTGCAGAAAAATAAACCCGTTAATCCTACACATAAAACCTGTAACACTGCATATTTACACAGTAATAAGCATGTTTCTTTGAGGAAAGATTTTTGCTAGATACTGAATGAACAGAGGTTGAGATTACACATAATAAATATTATGTAAATATTTAAATAAATGACATGCATATATTACATATATAGATATAGTAGATTAACGTTGAGTGCTAAGAGGTACCACAAGAAGTGAGACAAAATTCTGTCACTAAATCTTGTGAAAGGTGCACTCTTTGAACACTACGGAAGAGAAACATAGCAGATAACACAAATTACAAAATAATTGATAAAATACGCGTTTGTAAATAAATAGGCAAACAAACTCAGATCTGCCGATTGACAAAGTAAAGCAAATAGGATTAAACTGTAGATACGTAATCATAAAAGATATATCGCACACTACGCTCACCGTTCAACGGTTGAGCATCTGTTTCGGTTTTAATTTCGTTAATGTCTGCATTCGTTTTTGGATTTAATTCTACAGCTACTTCAGCTCCATATCCTTCTTCATACGCAGATGGGTAAGGTTTTGGTCCTGAAAGAAAGTAAGTACACGTTCTATTAAATGTGACTATTCTAGTTTCAATCAATTTCATTACAGCGCTTAACTAATAATAATAATAGTATGCATAGGTACGTTGAAATAAGGCGACATTACCGGCAACTGACAAAAGCACGGGTAAAAAGACCAATCCATGAAATAATCCAAATATAACCACGAGAAAGAAAATCTAAAAAGGAATTCATAAATGATAATAATTAAATATTAGTACTTAGTACACAAGTCGAAGGAAGTTTAATTGAAATAGTAGCAGATAATGCAAACTTGCCTTAAAAAAAGTTATGAAAACGTGAGATTTGGAATCTGCCAATAAAATGAATGCGAGAAAAGTACTGAATCCTCCATTTAATACTGCGGGTCCAATCTTGGCTAAGGCTTTCCCGGCACGCTCGTCCCGAGAACCAGTTACAGTCATGAAAGCATGACCTGTTAATATTTCCAAAATTCGAGATTTTATCTGGCAAAATATGGGAAATATGTAAGAAAACGGACTACAAGTCTCGGAATGACTCACCAATATGTGCAGAATAGTCAACGCAGAGTCCGATTGCTAATACCAGATCGATGCAAGACACCGTGTCGATAGTTAAATTCCAAAAATGCATCATGCCACCAACATCCACAAGGGTAAAAATCACGCAAGTTAGAACCATTAAGCAGGTCGGAATATTTGCAATCAGTAGCATCGTGGTAATGAAAACACAAACCATTGCCATCGCCAGGTTTCGGTATAATTCATGTGTGATTATCTGTACATAATATGCAGAAAAACAACGGCTGTGACAAAACGATATACTTTTATCCATATAAATATTCATAAAATAAAATACTTTTATAAGTAGCCATATAAATACTTATTTACTTACAAATAATAAATAATTTATATATGTACACATAAATACTAAATATGTACTTTTATAAGTACATTGTGCCATATAAAAGCATGCAGAAAACAAAAACACAGCGAACAAATACCTCGTCAGTTTCCCACGTTGCGAAAGCTATAGTCCAGGCAAAAATTCGACTACTTTCAGTTCTATTGAATTCCGAAACTTTTAAAATTCTTTTCAGCTCTCGCATAGCTGGCAGGTGCTCTTCAGGTCCTTTGAAAGACTTGAACTTAAATCCAATGCTTGCTAGCTGGGACGGTTCAACAAAACCAATACCATGCTTTAAAATCCATATACATGCAAAAAATCAAATTGAAAACATTACAAAAGTGATCATAATGTCACACGCAAAAATAACGTACAATAACGTTTGGTGAACTTTCGCCGCAAGTCAGATTGCCATCGTATTTTAGTCTTGCCCTAAAAAATATGATTGAAGTTTGACTTTGATTGACTTTGAAAATTCGTTGAATGGATCACCATTGAGAAATAAAACTACATAATATTATTGTCAAATACCTGTATGGAGAGCCGGTCGGACTGAATAGAAACTTTCCTAAATACTGTAGAAAATCCTCCCTGGACATATTAGATTTTGGAACACCTGCAACAGAAGTAATTAATACACATATTGTATTTGTATTAGCTAAATAACATCGGACAAATTGTGCTGTACGACTGATGCTACTTTTACGGATACCCGTCGAATGTCATTACGTACCGGCACTGAAATGAGTATTAACATATCTTTTGAAGTGGTTGTACCAAGCATCAACCTCAAATATGTATTCGGAGGCTTCTAATGTGTTCACAAGGGACTCCAAAGCTGGTAAATTCTCAGGGAACGAAACATTATTGATAATTACAAACCCATCAATTCCCCTACCAGGAAAATGTAATCGCCGGGCTTTGTGATACTGGAAAGAGTAACTATCCTGCAAATACAAATAAAACGAAAACGTAGTGTATAAAACTTATAAACAATAAAGTAAATGAGGAGCGCTGCTTTAACCTTGAACAAAACACCTCAATATTTATTTACTTATATTTCAGAAACTACCTTCGGAAGAAACCAAATAGGGTTGAATTCTTGTCTCAGTTCTATGTTTCCCCATATATTAAATCCCAGAAGAACGGCGGTGAAAAGAAACACCAAAATCTGTTAAGAAAATGTTATTTATCGTCAACAAAGCTGTCAAATTACTAGTGATTAAATCAACAAAAATGCATTAAACAGTATCTAATCAAGATGCAAAAAAAGGAGGACCTAATAAAATTAGCTAATAGCATTCTAATTGTATACGCACAACACAACATACCTTCACAGGAAGTTTAAAGAGCCATTGTGAATAAATTTTTTCAAAGAACATCTGGGCGAGGTTGATTTTACTACATGCATTTGGTTCAAAATCAGAATGTTTTATCCAGAAAAAGAAAGCATTTCGATTACTTTCCAATCTTCGCTGATCCAGAGAGAACCACGCAACAAAAAATGTAGCCTAAATTCCATTCACAGAAATAGTAATAATAATAAAAGTCAACGATATGGAGTAAATCTGTAGACAACATAATATTAAACCTGGCGTATCGCGTATCTCGTACACCAACCTGAAAAATATATGTGGCCACAATACCCAAAGCAGCGTACAAGCAAAATGACTGTAGTGCTGGTAACACCTGAACAAATCATAATTTATCAAATTAGTGATAGAGTAAAAATATAATTTTTCAACAATTACTGTGTCACTGTGACTTTTTTCACAAAATACCTTACAATTGCTAATTTGCAAAAGATAACTTACAGTGGAGGCTCCAATTGCAAAAGCCACAAAGTCAGTGACGGAAGTGACTGTTATAGACACACCAGCATGCTTCAATGTGAGACCCATTCGTTCTGGTAGACTCCTTTTGCGTTCGGACGGCGTCAAGTTATTCCAACATTGCATAATCACAAACATATCATCTATACCGATTCCAAGTAGTAGGAAGGGCAAGATATTGTGAACAGGTCCGTAAATTGTTCGAAATGCTGAGCACAATCCATATGAAACCACAATTGCCAGACCCACACAACTTAAACCAGCCAAAGATACGAAAGGCTAAAAGCAACATAATACGTAAGCATTTCATCAGATTATCACTGATCAGATGCAATAATTCGTGATAATGTACAAATAGAATAGTGTATTTACTCACCCGTTGTTCGACGAAGTTGAATTTTCCTAGCATAAATACTACATAAATAAAAACTATGGAAAAGCCTAAGGCTAGGAACCAGGCATCGTTCCAAATAGTGGCTTGACTAATGTCACCAAAACTGCGGATGCAAATAAACGAAGACCATAAGTGATTATTCCGTTAGTTATACGAATGTGTACATCTGTACATACAATGTCATAAATATTGAACTATAGTGTACTGCTTATAAATAAAAGCAAGCCAGTGCTAAAATAGGTACAATTCATAAGTCACTCACCTTCTTGCTAACGTAAAATACATCGAAACGTTCGGACCCACAGATTGGGATTTATTGAGTAATACTTTCACCAGCTTTTCCTCCCATTGTAGATTGTTCTTGTCCACATGCTCTCCTGTACCAAGATCATTAGTAGAATCATCACTATTTTGAAGTGCCGTTTGATTAATTCTGGCAAACCAGCGTATCATTATTGAATTTGCTTGAACAATGTGACCGCTTTCGTTTCGGACTATTCCTCCCATTTCAGATGTGTAATTCACAGAACGACCAAATATTGGGCTAATGTATTGGCATAATAAAGTCACAAATTAACGAAATTATGCCAAACTACAGAAAGGCGAAATAATACGATAATAATACCGTATATGTACTATGATATAACTTGCTACCTTATTGTATCGCTGTTGATTTTGTCAATAATTTTTTGACGTGTAAGAGAGCTAATTGTTTTTGCATCGTAGTTCCAAAGTTCCACCAAATTACTTTCCCAGCAAGCTTCTTCAAGATTATTAAGAATTTCACAGTAAACGTCTTCTGGAAAAATTATACTGGGGTCGAAGCTTGAGATATCGGCATCCTTTTTATTCGTGCTCTCGTTTTTCTGTTTATCATCGTCATCAAAGTCGAAATGACTATCAAAATTTTCAAAATGACCAGAGGAAGTTTTGTTGCTTGTGCTTGTAGTAACAATACTACGTCTTTTCCTTCTGCTTCCAAATTTTGTAACAGGCAGCCTAACACCAAAATATTTCAAAAAATAGAATATATGCTAAAACTCTATGATTTAGACGCTTAAACTAGTATGCATGCATCATTCATATACATATGCATGCATTTTTATAATTTTAATAGCACCGCACAAAAACAATTGTAGTACAAATAGTAGTGTAGAAATGTATTACTTAAAACATAAATCTTTCCAGGTCCGTCCATCAGCTGACACCTGTTCCACATCCTCGTGAATACTCTGAATCTAAAAACATTCAATGATGTAATGTGTGTTCAGCAAAAACTAGTAAAATGTTCATACAATATTAAAAACAATATTGTTAAGCTATCGACGCATCAATTGAATGTGATATTTTAAACAACCATTATAATTACCAATTTTAATACAGAAGGCTCCAGAATATTCTCGGCCACTATCAAGACATAATGAAACCTTATTGGAGACGGAAAGTTTCGCCGAAGCCAGTCTGTATCTGAGACGAATTCCGAGTTCCATGGAATCCATAATTTATCCGGTCTATTTTCTTGGGTGAAATTTATCAGTCCTAACCCACAAGTTGCAGTAAGAATTAAACACGCAGCTATAGCTTTCCAAGGATGCAAAGCAACATTGTAGCCCCAACTGTATTAAGAAACACACGTCTAAGTAATACTAAATTCAAATACATGTCAGGTACACTGAAAAAAGAAGCCTAAAATATGCGATTGCAAACTTACTTGTAGAAGAATTTTTCTAAGGACCCAATTATTGTGAGGCTAACACGCTGAAAAGGCCCGTAACGGCGGCGAAGGGGAGACGGATTAGACATTGGTCGGAAAGGCAGAGAGTCTCCCTGCACTTAATTCTACCAGCAAGTTCATCAAATTGCTTCAAATACCTTTACTGTGACCATCTTTAGTCTGTACCGTCCCATGCACATCTTTCCCTTTTCAATTCTCCATTGGAATTCCAACTTTTAGTACCATGTCGACTTGATCAAACTGATAAAGAACCTGAAAACACAACAAAACCAAGAACTTCAGCAAACTAGCAAATCCACTCAAAAAATTTTCCGGGTCGGAAATCAGTTTCAATGAATAAATACTAATGTCACTTCGTCAGTATCGTCCTTTTTCTTAATTTTTTGTTAGATAAGAAATCATGAAACCTTTGAGTTTATTGAGACCTTTTTAATACATACTCGTTAACGTATTCATTGCCTAAAACATTATTATCACCCAACTATTTCCGGTTCGCCAAGAAAATGTGACTGGGAATATTGCCACAGTAATTCACTAGCAAGTTAGCACGTTCTCTACTTGATAGTGTTTACTGTAGACTAAAAGCCCATACCAGCAAACAGGCGAACATTAAGCCTTGAGAAATGCGAGCGTCAAATGACTCTCAATGGGGTAATTTTTCACACGCACTACTTCAGTACCTTTTTTACTGCAATCGCATGTTTTCACACGAAAATTAATCCAGCTGTATCTAGATGAATCATCACGCAACACGGTTTAAAAAACTCAGATCCGTGTTCACAAACAACAAACAACTATACACAACATACATACATATTATTCACTGATTTTACTTGGATTGGTAGGCAATAACATCACTGGAAAACAAGTTCTCTTTCTAAATGCCCAACCCTTACAACATCCACAAAAAAATATTATATCAAGTCAGTAATATAATGGATTTTCTTGTATTGCACTGGACGGACTGCCCATGATCCAGAGAACTGCTATAACATTCACAATGAAGTCAAGTGCAAAAAAAAAAACGGTAACCACTAACCACAAACCACAACTTTTCCACACCTCAAACTGCAAGTTAGCCAGGGACAGTGACTTTCGTAGTCTTGTCGGAAGAAATCGATTCTTCAAAATCAAAAGTACTGGACGTACCAATCGTACGAGCGAAGTCAAACTAAATCCGAGAACTCATCCGTCCTGGATCAATCAAGCCAATGTGTTACAATAAAAAAAATAATCCACCTTGACCATGTCTTGTCATCCTCTTTCAATTTTGCACGTGTATGAGCTAATAGGCAACCCCATTATTACAATTTACAATCTATATCGATTGCACAATGGATTAATGTTCAAGAACTGAGCCTATTATATCAAACACAAAACAATGCACACACATAATAAACGGTAGTTCACCCTCGACGCTATAGACGAAGATTAAAGCAAGAACGATAACAAATCAATGAATATGGAAACAATTGTTTTAGTTATTGAAAATATCAAATTCGGCGTGAGATGAAACTCAAATAGAGATTAAGAAGAGATTACTGGGAGAAGGTTGATTAAATTTCCATAGCTTAGATTAAGCTTACCTGTTGAACATTAACCAATTGCTTTTGATTGATTGTGCGTGTACAGATCACTGGTTGGTTGATGTTATTTAATGTTTGTTAAAATTACTAAAAATAACTGAATGACCGAAAATTAAAAAAATAAAATACTGAAAATAGATTTTTAATGAGAGCTTTTAATGATTTGAGTGGGAGGATTTCGCGCCGCCCAAGGGTCTTCTTTCCACTGGGAGGAAATGCACTCTGTGCTACCCAAAAGATATAAATATAATCTGTGAGAGCATCTATTTCAGTGCATAAAGTGCAATGCAAAAAGCAAAACCAATTAAAAACTAAAATATCCTTTCACACGCCCACAATTATTTTTTTAGTACTTGATTTGAAAAATAACAATTTCCTATTGTTCATTAATTACAACTCGACGGAAAACGGATCATGGTTAATGGTTCATGGTCAAGAATTTGTGAGGATCTTCTTCGTCATCTTAAAGTAGACGAGTTAAAAGATCCTTTTAAAGTTTAACCTTGTGCATTGTGCCCATATTGCTTCAAAAAAAATTAAATTCCTTCAAAGCAAAGTCCACAGGGCAAATGTAGGAAGCAACTGATTCATCCATCTTTTGCATGAATGGTGTATCAGGAGCTATTGATTTTTTTTTTTGATGAAGCCTGATTAACCCTTTTTACTGGTGTCGTCGACCAATTTATTTCCCATTGGTAGACACTGAGACACCCATGAATTGAATTATTGAAGGAGCAAGTTGTCCATAAAATGTTGGTCGTTGACCACATAAATTTTTCAGTTTCTCACAGTGTCAGCTGTCAGCGCTTCTCGTGCACTCCCAATGTGAAGGGCAATGAGAGAATAAAAGACTGCATTTACATTTATTTAAGTACTTACTATACCCACACGATCGTGGAAGTATAGAAAAATATAAATAAATGTATCGCTGGATTCATAAAAGTACAAGAATCGACCATTTCCTACTGGTTTTTATTCATTAACTTTCATGGTTAAATATTTGTCAGTAACAGTTTTGCCCTTAGGTAGGTACTTAGATTTAGATTTGGTCAGATTCGAGTGGCGTTAAATCTTGTTCCCAGATAGCCGATGGTGTCCCTAAATGTGGTCATTCTACATAAATGCAATATGCAAGCAATTCACCTCGTGGTGTAGTATTTTTTTTTTTTTGTATTAAAACCATTAAAGCGATGTCCATAAAGAATTTTATGAATTATATAGCTGCCTCATTAAACTTTAAAATATATTTACATATCTTGCGTCACCTTTGTTTTTATTGTCATTCCCGGAACGTGCACTTTACGCACAGCAAAGAAGCATCACGCCAATTATCGCGACAATTTATTTGTATACCTTCAAATAAAAGGTTAAAAACAAGGTATGACATCCGAATCGGTATTGGAATTCAAATCGGAATTATATTCACATTTTTCGGTATTTTCATCGAAATTAGTATCCATATTTTTGTCAGAAAAATATTTTAATTGGAATTTATATCTTCTTTATGTACAAATACATTCGAAATTCAAAGTATTCAAAAGTTGACATTTTGATTCCGATTTCCGATACTTTATTGGTATTCGAAAATTCCAGGAATATAGTATATGTGTGCGTGTGCCTTCGTGATGGCGGGTAAAAAATTCAAATGCATACATGGGCGCGAATTCCTTTTTTGACAGTATTTTCGTATATTTTAATCATAAAAAGAAAAGAAGAACACAACACGCGTTTACACGAAGTCGAGAAAAGTACGAAAAAATTCAAAGATTCTTCCAAACTTTCAGTTTCATTCCTTCCAAACATTACCATCTGTATTAAAAACAAACACTATTGAACATTTAAATTAGCATACTAATACTAAGCATAAAAGTGTCACGGGTCACGGTGGAGATATTTAGTCATTTTAACATTGACGTAATATTCTAATTACTGTACGAAAAGGAATTCAAAAATTCAAAACAGATGAAGGTGAGTGGGACATTAACGCTGAAGGAAATGTGTGTTTAGTGTTTACGCTTTAACATGCCTATTAGCAGTGCTTATTATACTGTGATTAAAGCTATTTAACTCTGTCCATTAGCTGAGAGCTGAGATATTTAGTGAAAGTGCTTTAAAAACTTGCGTTAACAAACTTTTAAATAGTGTTAAAAATCGTTTAAAACTGCAAATCAAAGGCTTGAACAAGAAGTAAAGCCCCGAATTCACCACTGATTCAAACTGAAGTTCGATCCGGTCACATCATGAAGCCAATAATTAAGAAGACTCCTCAGTCACAACCGCAGTAAGTTGAAGTTTTACCCAATTATATTTCAAGTATTTTGTTTGGAATATAAACTTTGTTTTTGAGTTTTTTTTTTTTCATGTAGCACTATTTACATACTTTTAGGAGTTCATCATGTAAATCTTTGTAACATAAGTAACTCTGAACCTAGCACTCAATGAGCATACCAAATATTATTTGTATTTGTACCGGTTTGCATGATTATTGTCTTTTGTCTTGTCAAAATAAGATTAACAGATGCTTGGTTTCTTGTTCATGATATGCATTTATGATAATGATACAGGAAGAAAGAAGGCACGGTTGGGATGGTCTCTGGCAGCAGCGGTAATTCATCTGGTTCCAGGAATTTGGCTACGAAAAAGAACTTGTTTCCTGTAGTCAAAACCAATCCGAGTGCAATTCGTATTAAAGGAAGTGGCTCCAGTAATTCAGGTAATACAGTAATTCACTCCTGTGCAGGTATGTATTACGTGTCAACATGTCATAAAATCATAAATTAACTTATTTTTCTCCGGAATGCGAAGGAAGTACAACAATGCAGCGCCAGCCACTCATTGTAACTCGTGACCCACAGTCGAATACTTCAGATTCTGCAGATGAATTAGAAATGGAGATTCTGGATTCCCTGTACACCCGGTATTTACGGTTGCGATTGATGGCTCAGAAGTTATTAAAAACACATGCAAAATTACTGGAGGTAATACTTTTCACGTTTTATTTCGAGATTTAAGATGATTGTGAGACTTACAAGGCGTTTATTGACCTCTTCCAACAACTTAGATGGTAGATAAAGTAGTATCTTTGAAGCGAATAAATATAGAGTGACATCTTCGGAATTCATTTACAGGAAAACACGGACGAGCTTGCCCGTGTGTGCATGGGAAAATTACTAGATAAGGAATCATTTACAGCGCAAGTCAAGTCTGCGAAAGATTGTCTAGCCGAGGTGAAGATGTTATTATATGCACAAAATACTTCGGAGAGCTTGGAACCTTTAGTAGAAACAGTTTTATCTGCACAATCTGCAACGAAATGTGATGACTTGGAATCGAACCTATCCAGGGTTTTGGATCACCTTCCGGTTCGTGGGGTTCAAATATCGCCGTCAAATAGTGGCGAAAGTGACATCAAATTAAATGAATTAAGAGAATTTATCTCTAAAGAATTGGAGAATCAACAAAGTTCCCTTGGCTTCCTGCAGCAAGTTGTTCAGTGCCAGAATGAGCTACAGCATCTTTCTGAAAGGTAATTATTTAAGCAGTTTTTTGATTCTTTAATTTTCATATTTTTAGATTGCTTATACATTTGTGTTTTCACCTGTACTATTTAATGTTGTACACTTTCCAGTACAAAGAATGAAGACAAAGATTTCAACAATGAACTTATATTGGCTGCGTCCTTGAAAATTTCTGAAGGATGGCTCGCTGAACAGAAAAATAACTGCAAGTGATCAACAATAAAAAAAATGGGATCCTCGATTCATTGCACGAAAGTGTTCAACTGATAAAGTACGTCGTGCGTATGTACGTCTGTATTGCTAAAAAAAGAAAAGTGAATGAAAAGTAACACGACACATCACTGTCGTTAAGAATTACGAATTGGTTTCAAGTTCCGACTTGTGCCTAAAACTGGACATTTTGATGAAATTAATTATGGCTTAATGTTGAAAGTATGTGCTTTTCGGTTAGCTAGATCTACAGAAAGGGAAGCGCCGTGTATTAATTTCCCTGTGCATTGATGGTTTTCCTGTTTTCCCGCTATTTTCATTATACATACTTCATTTATCTTCGTATCTCTTGTTATCTTTTTCGAAATATTAGTTATAATACATAATATGATGTATCTATGCCGTGCGTAATAAGAAGTGAAAATATTTGTATGAATCATTATTAAATACTCTATATATTCCATAGCGCTATAGAAAATAATAGTTTGTACCCATGTATTATGCATAATGCAGGCGTTTTGTTCGTTTATTAAAAATAGATTGAATGCGGTAATTCGCTTTTGCAGTATTTTTTTTTACTGACTTTGCTTACATCGTATTAGCTCATTATATTGTTATATAGTCATAAATTAATTAATGTACAACTTATTTTACAACGTATTTTCGTGTCAGTTCAGGTTCAGAGTAGTTTCAAATTCTTGTAAGGTACAAATTTGTTGCACCCTTGTACCCACTGTACGCATACCTACTTTATGCACATTTTACGTAGGCTTCATGGGTCAGTTAGAAGGTACTTACAGTAAAAGTTTCATAACTTCAACGCCGTCATGAAACAATGGCGTATAGGTTAAAATAAATTGTTGTGTTGATTTGAATTTTAAGTACAAAAATTAGCAAATGCAATTGCTCTTTCGCGATATTTCCTTACAATATTGCATTTGCCTTAGCTACTCAGAAAATTGACCTGAAGAACCCATTTGGGTTAAAGTTCGTTTAGCCTCACTTAGGATGGAATTGGGATCGTTATTGTCTTTGCTCAAAGCAATTCTAAGGGATTTGTCGGTTAGTTTGCCTTTGGAGGATTTTAAGACAGCGTGGTAATTCTTGTACAGTGGTGGAAGTGACACATCATTAGGAACTGACACCAGCCCATTAGACGTTTCACATCCATTGGTTTCTCCCGCTCTGGAATTCACTTTTCGGCCATTCGCACCTCCCTGCCGAGTTTCATTTTTACCCCCTTGGATGTGTCGCCCGATGTTCCGGTATTCGAAATTGGAATCATCATCCATAGTGGACCAGTCTCCAAAATTATTTTTGATCCGACGATCTAATTTACTCAGCACAGACTGCAGATTGTCCTCCGGATTTGCTGGATGGTGACTACGTGACACTGGCTCCGGCGTAGCTGCTCGTCTCCGTCGGTGACGTTTGTGATTTCGTGTATCAAAAACATTAAGTTCTATTTTCGCGTTTCTGGACGGAGCCACAGTTATTGCATTGTTCGTGGCCACAGACAGTAGAGACATGGATGAATGAACATTTTGGTGTGTATTAAGTAATTGGTCATGATTCGTTTTGAGGAACTCCGGCTGATCACTAATGTATATAGTGTCGTAATCCTTGGACTCAAAACCCCCCTCCAATTCCGCGCTGAGACTGGATCTCCTCCGTAAAATTTTCTTTTTGTGTGCCTTATGATTACTATCACCTTTTTTCTTTGCTTCGTACAACCGAAGGATTTCATCCTCGTCGTCATCCTCCTCCAGGTCCGCTCCCACTGGTGGAGTCGTGTGTTTCTTCCTGGATTCAGGGAAATTATTTTCTATCTTCATAAATAATGGACTTTCATTATTTTCCATAGCAAATCCCGTAATATCCCTCCTCCGTCCCTTTGTAGTCGCTGGTAATTATGATCGTAAATTAATTAATTATTCTTTGCCCTCAAATACGTGGGCTGTCAGTAGGAACCACGAGAAAATGAAATATTTCTTCATTTTCGGCCGTTTCCTCCCATTTCCCCCCACATGGGAAAGAGCAAACGCAACCGAATTTCCCGACAGCCTTTTAATATTTTAGAAAATAAAAAAATTCACATTATTCTCTTCCTCGGAGTCGCAGAGAAAGCGGAGAAAGTCACGTACACAACGCCTTGCTTTCCCCCAGTGGCCATGTAGGCAGAAAACAAATGGCTTGAAGGTCGGAGGAATAATAATCGCTGATTATAAAATAATTAAATGGCCAAAAAACAATGGTTTTCGTCCCTCACTATCCGTTGACCTTGAGCCGAAGGTGGAGCGTGAAGAGACAAATGGGATACTAATTACTCCAAACTTGTTGGCAGGTGTTATTCCAAATTACGCTTTCAGTTGAAAATAATAAAAAATTGAATCACTCGAAAAACTGACAAATTTTTTCGGGGAAAAACGAGGAAAATGACACGGTAATAATTGATTATGCGGCTCCAGTCCTTACCGCACACGCATCTCTCCAGCACTTGTGTTGGGCTTACGGAGGTGAAACAAAAGTGTTGTCATTGGGCCATGGAAGAGAGGAAGACCACTTGTGTTTTTCCCTGGAGAAATACTTTCCTACTACCATGCCCGATGCTCTGTGACAGTGCACGAAAATTCCAATTCCATATAGTGCTAGCAAGGGCTAACTATGACGGTGACACGGTATGTTTCTTAGTATTTAATAGGGGACTGTGACGTGTTGTGTTAAACGTGTCATTACTTTCTCTCCCTCCACAATACTGCCAATGCCAAAATCGTTCAATGGATATAGATAGATGAGTACCTACAGGATAGTAGTAGTATATGCGCAACGAATATTCAATATCCATTATTTTCATTTGATCCCGTTCCCTCTTTGACGAACCACTTTTTCTCCCTCCCGCTACTGCCCTGTCTATTACTCCTGTAGGAATTGGATGGTTTTATTTATGTACATACCATGCACTACAGGTTGTATAATGGCCATGGGAGAAAGCGGAGAAAGTCTCCGGCACGTTTGACGATCCGTTTTGTGGGACTTTCCCCTCCGGATGCAATGCTTGTCATTCCAAACGGAAAGGATAGGGCTCTGTTTTTATACTTTGGAAGGTGACACATTATGTTCCAGCTGTCAATTGGGAACACTACAACTATAGTACATATACTCTTCAAACATGTTTTCATCTATACCAGCCAGGAATCTATAATATCACCGATTATAAAACTCATAATATAATCTCTTATAAAGTACTTTGGTCCTGGTACGCATCGCCTTGTCTTGAGAGCTTGTCATGTCCTACTAATCCCAATGGCATTTAATGGAAAAGTTTCCCATGTATCCTCCCCGGCCATTCCATTTTTTATGGAGGGGAAATTCCATACAAGGGGTATGCAGTACTTGTGTTCATTTCGTACGTGGTATACATTCTATATGGGGGCAAAACGTGAAGGAAATATGGTTTTCGGAGGAATTCGGGTGAGAGGCGTAAAAATATTATGAGGTACACCCATCCACTTATTACTCGGCCTAAATTACTAAATAGTTACAATTTGTCCAGCAATCAAAAATAGTTTAGATGTTCCCGTTTGCCTGTGTCTTTCCTCTGACTGTCATTACATTCAGCAGTTTTAGTGTGTCATATTGACTGCGTGCCGTATTTGGGTAAGCAAAACCCTAATCTGTATTGCTGAAATAAATCAAGTGGTTTTTTCCCCTTGCGGGCAGGCTACTATTTTCCCCTTAATAGTAGTCCATTAAGTTGTATTTGTTATTTGTATTTACATTGCTTGAGTATACACAAGAGACTTGTATGGTTTTAGTTACAGTCTTCGCTACAGATGATGGGAAAGCATGTGATTGCGCTTTTAGGTTTCGTAATTATATAATGCAGTTGCTTTCATTTAATACTAAAAAACTAAAAATTATGTAGGTAACAATTTACTTAAGTTAAGTGCATCACGTTCACCTTCGCATGTAAACGAAGCTATATATGTACACCTACAATGAAAATTTCCACACCACAATTAAGTGCTATAATGAGATTTGATTTTTGTGACAAATTGTGGTGAACTGTTATATGACAAATCCACTGTAGTAATGTAGTATACCTATACCTAGTTGTATATCCATATATATATATATAGTTGTAGGTAGCATGTAAATGTATTACATATGTTTGTATGTGGGTAGAAATGTTTTCTGTAAGGGGTGAAAGTCGAGAAAAATACAGTGAAATATTGAATCTTCAGCAAGATTTCTCTATAGTTTAGTTCCTTGGGTAAGTGTAAATTCCTGTGGTATGAAATTATGGTTGGCAGCTACCAATGACAGCCAAGCTGCCAGATAAATATAACAGCATACGCAAATACTGTATCTACTGTCAGAAGCTTATCAACTATCCCAGGACAGATTGCAATTATGATAGGAGCTATAGAAAGCATAATAAATTTTCTCCATTCTCCTCTGTACTGACTTCTCAAAACTATCACGACGAATAATTCGGAGTAAGTATGTCCATAGCAAAGCATTATTGACAATTTAGTCTCCGCATGAAAAGTCCGCACACATCCAATGAACAATTTTTTATGTCATATGTACGTAAACGAGTTATGAATCAGAGGGTCCCGAAAAAAGCATGAGACTCAAACACAAGAGTTTTTACCCATAGAACCTTTGTTTATTAATTCTAACGTTTTGTACCTACGGACAGGTAAATAGCCTGGAGTTCACTCACAGGTTCAAAGTTTAGATGCGTATTCTGGAGAAAGTAAGTTGGCTACACCCGCGTCTGGTGCCTCAGCTTTGATGATTGATTGTAATTCCTTGAAACGGGGGTGACAGGAACCTCCAGCCAAAGACAGAATTGCGCTTTCAGCCGTAGTCAGCCAACATCCTGCTTGTTTCAGTAAGCTGTAGGCCATTATCCTGAAAGAAAAAGAAAACATGACTTTGAAAAATGATGTAACCAGCAGCTATTGCTTATTCAGACACTTTCACTGTCAGTTGTCTCGCTGCTTCAAGAAAGAAAAGGTGAATGATCTAATCTAAATCTAAACATATACACAACTGTAATATGCAAACTGAATCAGAATAAGCTGAGAAATCTATAGACAAATAGATATCGACCAACCTCTCTGCCTGGCCCCTGGAAGAGGTAGCGTCTGTAATAATGAACACCTCAAATCCGTGGGATTTTAAATCGATAGCCGTCTGCTGGATGCAAACATGAGCTTCCAACCCACACAATAGAACGGAATTGACTTCTGGAGTCTTCTTCAGCTGTTCCAAAACGGGCGTGAGACACATGGAGAATATTGTTTTGTCCAAGGCAACAATCCCAGCCTCCTCGATTCCCAAGGCCTTAGCAGACTTGCCTAAACCTGGATCAAAAATTGCATAATCGTTAGGACGCATCACTCTACAATGAACCCGGTTTCAAATAAACAATAAACATTTTCAAAAAGTGTTTTCAAAAAGATCATGAGCTAAACTACATTCAAAACCATGTTCAAACCCACAAAAACAACCAAAAGCTTGTACCTTTAGGATATTGCTCCGTCACGACAACTGGCAAATCCAAAATCTTGGCCGCCCTAAGAAGCCTATTTGAATTTTCTACAATTTGATCAAAAAACTTGACCGACGGTCTAAATTTATCCTGCATGTCACACAGGAACAAGGCGGAGTTTTTCGCCACGATTTTCCCGAATTTCGCTAGGTTGGCGGTCGACATTTTACCTTTCAAAGGACGTAACTATAGCTGTACCTATAAACTTTACTTATTAAATGAATCGACTTCAATTATCACCTGGAATAATATGCGAACGAAAGTAAATCCTATGCGTAGAAGAGCTACCGAAATAAAATTGAGCTACAATTGCAGAATTATATTGAATGACTGAAAGCAGTTTGAAGCTTTGATTGAGTTAAAGCTAACAACTTGGCTCCTCAATTAACGTAAAAAATGCTTCCATCCAGAATTAACGACTAGTTGCGTCAAGCCCTTCCGATAAAACTAACTTAATTGTGTAAGCACGGGAAAAAAATAAAGGATTGCACAACTTGGACTGGTTGTGAGTTGTGACTTTGTGACCTTGAAATGTGCGTGTATAATGCGTGATCAACACTCCGTGAAACCGCCTATATTTAACGTTGCCAATTAATAATAATAATGTCTATGTGTTTAAAGTTTAAATTCAAAACGCAACTTTCAAAATCAAAAGCATTCCGCAGCTTCCAGCTATACAGCAAAGTAAAATGTTAAACGTTAAACCGAGTTCTTCCCCTTTTCCTTTTCCCATTTATTTACCGCATATATTTATATTTTCATTTTAGACATCCTTGAAGTACAGAGGGAATTTCAAATTTTAACATGCTGACTTTTTCAATCATTTTTCAATTTCCATAATAATTATCGTAATATTAAAAGTAAATTAATTTAAATAATGTTTAAAGTTTAAGCATTAATACATCATTTATTATGTAGGAGTTAGTTTCAATTTTCATTCAAAAGTTACTGTTAACTTCCATATTTTGAATTGATTCATGTGTTGATAAACGAGTTTAATACGTTTGTCTATAGCAAAAGCACGTGTGGTGTGATTGAGGCAGTCTGTCTCACATTTTATGTGCCTTTCTTTGGTTGGACCAATTTATTTAAGACGGACAGTGTTGAAATAGAAATTTTAATCAAGCATGTATATGATAGAATTTAAAAATTAAGTCGTTCGTGGAATTTAGACTGTTATAGAGTAGACCTAGTACAGAAGCAGATAACTGAGGTATATTATTATTTGATAATTTGTGTTGTTCGTTGTGGTTGTGGTCACAGCTTCAAAAGCGTGTTGCATAAAAACGTAGGAATCTATTGTTTTCAAGAATATTTTGTTCGGGTTGACGCACCTGACAAAATAAGAATGAGTAGGAAAAAGGACCTTTTAAATTTTAATGAGTCGGATTCAGAAGGAGAGAGTAATCAGTGGAACATAAACAAGGGTTACGCCGATAACTATACGAAATGGAGGGAGAAGGAGGAGTATCAGAAGCGTAAGTAAAATTTGTGTAATTTCCCCTTTTTGGTAATTACATACTCGTTTTTTGTTGGTTTAAGTAATACGTAAAAGTAAAGTTCAACATCTAATCTAGTAACCTATATTGCGCTCAGTATTATTGTTTGGCTTTAGAATGACCTGTAGCATTGAAAATATTAACCTGAATTTTAATGTGGAAGTCTTGAAACCACGAAATCTGTGTATATTCTCGAATGATTTCAGTAAAGGATCGTTACGGCAATGTGGAAGAAGACGAGGATTCCTCTTCAACCTCAGAAGAAGAGTGGACGGAAGACAAGGAGAAGGAATTCTTTAAAGCGTTTTCGCTGCTGAAGAAGAAAGATCCAAAGATTTATGACTCAAATACCAAGTTTTTTGAAGAACAGGCGAATGGTGGGGCCACTTCTTCCACTGCAGAGGGAGGAAAGAAGTCTAATAAGAAGGATAAGGCGTTTTTATTGAAAGATCATGAACGCAAGATGATCCTAGAGAAAGGTTCGCTTTTGGAGGATGACGAGGAGGAAGACTCATTTAAACCAGAACCTTCGTATGTGGAGCAACAAGCGATGATCAAAAAAGGATTCTCGGATGCTCTCCGGACAATTAACTCGGATGATGAAGGCGAAGACAATCTCGAGTCCGAATTATTAAAAAAAAAGCAAAAATCAAAGCACGATGAAAAGCGTGAAGAAGATGAGTATAGAAAATGGCTAAAGGGCGAAGTCGGCAAGCTAAAATCGGGCAAAGCAGCTGATGAACTGTCGTCCCTCAAAGATTACTGGAATAATCCCAAGTTGAACGAAGATGAAAAGTTTTTGCGGGATTACATCCTGAATCGAAAATATCAAGATCCCGAGGATGCAAACCGAATTCCTTCCTACGATGAAGTTGTCCATGATTCAGATGAGGAGGGATTATCGGGAGACGAAGAGCATGTTGAAAAAATGGAAGAATTTGAACACAAATATAATTTTCGATTTGAAGAGCCTGACCCGGAATTCGTAAGTTGCTATTTTATTTATGCATAATAACGGTGTAATATCAGTATAATAGTTCAGAGTCTCACAATCTCTCTCATATTTTTATTTTGAAGATTAAAAGATACCCTCGAACAATCGAATCCACTTTGCGCCGACAAGAAGATAAACGCAAGCGCCAGCGTGAATCCGCAAAAGAACGTAAAGAAGCTGAAAAAGAAAAGAAGAGGGAAGAAATTTCAAGGATGAAAGCCATGAAACGGAAAGAAATCATGGATAAGTTAATGCAATTGGACAGCATTACAGGAGATGCAAATATTGGTTTTGCTATAGAAGACGTTGAGGGTGACTTTGATCCTGAACATCACGACCAGCGCATGCAAAAACTTTTTAACGAGGAATATTATGAACTGAAAGATACGGAAAAACCAGTTTTTCCTTCAGATGATGAACTAGATGAAGGTAAGACTATACGTTAGTAGTTAGTAGTCACTTTTTTACAACTTTTAACTGCACACGACATAGACGCAAATTGTATGTATTATTGTACTTATTATTGCATGGACGATTGCGGGAACAGACTGAGCTGAACTATGATTTCCTTTTGTGCATTTTTCTAGAGTGGCAGGCTTTTTGCCCGGACACAGAGGAAGAAGCAGATGATGATAATAGTTCTGAGAGTGATGAAAAAGAAAAAAAGGTGCAACATAAACGGACGACAAATGCAGAAGAACTACCCTCAAGTTCGGGTAAGAAGTCAGGAACGCTGGCGGAAGAACTGGTTCAGGCTTCAAAAGGAAAGCGAGGAAGAGCGAAAAAAATGTCCGCATTCCTGGAAGCAATGGAGAGGTCGAAACCGAAGTTCGACGCGGCAGTACATAAATCATATGAAGAGTACTTTGACGAGTATTACAAATTAGACTTCGAAGACCTTATCGGAGATCTGCCCTGCAGATTTAAATACCGAAAAGTTACCCCAAATGATTTTGGCCTATCCACAGGCGAGGTGTGGAATTAAGTTGACCAATAATTCGCACTAATGAGTTATATAAGTATTTTTTTGTAAATATTACCTTGTGTTTTGTACCCAGATTCTAAAAGCTTCGGATCAGGAGCTAAATAGATGGGCATCCTTGAAGAAAACGTACCAGTATCGAAGCCAGGAAGAGGAAACGTACGATAAACAAGCATATGCCAAGAAAGCTGATAATGTAAAAGCTAAACAGAAGTTTATTCCTACCTTATTTGACACGTGAGTTTTATTCTTTTATTTTTAATTAATGAATATACATACATATGTACATTTATTTCATTTTGAAATCTTTTATTCATGTAAACAATTAAAATTATTATGAAAAACTTTTAGAAATGAAGAAGAAGCTGAGGAGGACGAAAGTCAGCTAGAATCCCAAAACCCAGACGTTGACAGTGGAAAGAAGAAGAAGAAGAAAAAGAAAAAGAAGAAGAAAAAGAATGTTCAAGCTACTTCAACTGAGCAGATTGCTAGTTCATCTGTAGCCGACGGCAGCCATTCCAAGAGTAGTGAACCAGCTGGAGAACAACAGGAACCAGTCAAGAAGAAAAAGAAGAAGAAATCAACTGAACTAACGGAAGAATCATCAACCTTAATATCAACAACCGTGGAACTCCAAGCTGAGTCCTCAACAGTCGTAAAAAAGAAGAAGAAAAGGAAATCAGTTGAATCAATTGATCCAAATATGGCACTAGCCGAAGAACCACCTGGTGTAACATCAGTAACGACAGAATCCCAAGAAGACTCTTCAACAGTACAAGGGAAGAAGAAAAGGAAACGTATATCAGATTCAAATCCAGCTCAAACCCAGGACATTATTGTAAATACCCCTAAAAGTCAATCTACTTCCAACAATTCTACCACACATGACCCAAACACTGACTCCTCTGTACGGAAGACTAAGCGGAAGTTGGGTCAGGAATTAACTGGCGACCAACATAGCAAGAAGAAATCGAAATTCGAATCCAAAACAAGGAAGAATAAAGACGACAGTAAATTAAAAATTGACGATGACCGCCTCCGTGCTTATGGCTTGAACCCCACAAAAGTAAAGAAGCAGTTAAAGTACGGGAATAAAAATCAATAAAAAAATAGATGTTACTTTTTTTTTTGTTACCTGTCTTCACGAACACTGCGGTACAAAGCGAATAAACGTCAAGATGATCTTACTATCTCCATGCGTATCTGTTCCGAGCTTTCCCACCTGTCCTGGAAGCTCCGGACAGTTTTTCTCCATAAAATATCGATCCGCCTTCAAATATTTAACGTTCCAGATACATCCTGATCCCAATCCCGCCAAATGTTTCTGACATCCTTGAACAGTCGAATTTTTGTAATTTGTATACCGAACCTCACCGAAATTCGGGTATTGTCCCTGTGAATGGGGCATATCAAGACTGCTGCATTTAAATGTGAATTGAACTATGGAATGTCAACGGGATTTAGCCCATGCATCCAGCATGCTTAACGCAGTTTGTACATACTACATAGACCAATATAAATTATAATCATGATTAACCCTTTGCTTGTGTGCATTTTTTATAAATTATATAAGCAGAGTAATGAGCTTTATACATACCTATAATTTTTTTTTGTGGCAGAAGGAAATGATTCTTTCCATGAGAAAGTATGACAAGTGTCAATTAAAGGTTTTCTGTTTCATGTAATTGGAAGTAGATGACAAATTGACCTTCGAATTACATGGACATTTAATAACAACAATTAAACTGTGGCTGCTGGTATTGGCCCCTTTAAAGTGTGAGAGGAGATTTGTCGAGAGGGATTTTAAGAGGAAAAGAGGTGACTCATCGACTCTAAGAAAGTCAAGGCAAAACTTTCTGCGGACCTCTCTCTTTTTTTCCCTTCCTCGGCTGCTCTATTCCAATAATTGCTTGTGCTGGCTGGTGGCTGGTGCAGTCCTGTCGTAGTTCTCTCTTTGGCTCCACTCTGCCTTTGTCTTTGGAGGAGTGACGACTTGACGACGTCCAAAAAGAAAAGTTTTTTTCTAAAATCCGTCGACGAATGTCTGTCTTTTGCACTAAGTTTTCACCTTTTTCTTGCTCAAAAACCAACCTTTTCTCCAGATATTCTAGTCCAATTTCTCCGGAAATCTCCAGTGTGTTGAAATGTCACGTCAGGGATGCCGAAATAGAGCTGTCAAGATCTTCAAAAGGAGTATAATTGTGGTAAGTCTTGACATTTTTCTCCTTGAAATTAGCATTTGTTTTTACGCAAGTCATTTTCTTTTTTGATGCAGTTTGGCAAATGTTTGTTTTAATGGCGATTTTAGTATTGTTTATCTGATTTCAAATTCAAATCATTTGTGGTGGGAGTGTGCTTTAATCAGTTTAATGGTTGGTGGTGGTTTTCCTGGAATACAAGTAATTGAGTTTCTCCAAGTTGAAGTTACCCATAAGATACTTGTTTATATTTATCGTGAAAACAATGTGACTGTATAGATTAATGTTTCGTGGTAAAGGATGATTTTTTGATGGACTGTAGTAAACGTTAAGTATTAGCATGGGTAGAGCTAACTTGCTTTAATATTTTGTATTTTTTATGATGTTAATTGCATATTGCATTAGCCGATATGATGGTGAGTAACGGAATCAGGTTTCCTTATTTAATCTAATTATTTTGATGGTGATTTCAGATATTTTGCTTGGTCTTGCTGAGTTTTCCTCTGAATTATTATATGAAGTTGACGACTGCTGACTCAAAACTGAGAAGTGAGTGCAAAGCCCAGGCCATGAATGTAACTGATGAGGATATCAAGATTTTTTGTGCTCAGTTCAGTACCTGGAGAATATGTGCTATTTTTGGGATTGTGATTTCGTGTCTGCTCATCATTTTAGCACTGGTAATTGAGATAAAAACATACATGATTTATGCAAGATTTAGTTTCTGGGTTTTGTCCCGAAGTTGTTGGTTAATATTTGCATGGTTGTGTATGATTTTGCTCGTTATTGTTACGCGTACTGGCGTACAGCTCGTATGTCAAGAGATTGATGAAGGGAGAGTTTTGTCCTGTATATCCAAACTTTGGAGATTTTGTAAAGGGCTCACGTATTCATTGGTTTTATTTTTTATTCATTACGTTAGGCAAGAAACCGGAATCATGTACTGAAATTTAAATTTCGTTGAATCATTCCTAAACAGATTCAACCTGAGACTGGTCCTGGCCAACGAGTGTGCCAAAGTTCAACTCCAGATTACTGCTGGACGTGTTCGACGATGATTGTGGCTGGATTTACTGTGGCTGTGTTGGTTGTACTTATTTATACAGATGCTCATACGACTGTGGTAGAAGCTGCTCCTAAGATGAGCTGGGCTGCGGATGCATACATCGGGATGTTAGGCATTCTTGTGGCTATAACAGTTTCACTTTCGTGCTGTTCTATCTGTACCGCCATTGGAGTGTGTTCAGGTCAGTGGATCAAGGACCAACTTTTCCCAGCTATTTGCAGAAAAATGGAAGAGGAAGAATCTTCAATGCAATATCTTAATCTTAAACATCGATCTGACGGAGAAGGGGAAACTCCTTTTTAATATGCTTAAGCAAGTTTTATCTGAAAAGACTGAGAATCATTCTATTCAGGGATGTACGAATACGTTTTTATGTGATTATTTGACGTGCATTTGTATCTTGCAATTTACTATAAGAGTTTTCATCACGTGATTGACAAATTGAGTCTCAAATTGTGTGTTTAGTGTCGTACAAGCGGTTTGATATTGTAATATTTCTGAATAGAAGCTCATCGTGCTATATCGAGTGGGCAGCGAATTTCGACAGAGAACTCTTAAAAATTCGAAACCTATTTTATCTATTTTTTCTTACCAAGTTCCTTTTAGATACGTTTTTTTAAAACTTACCAGTTTGTCATGCTCTTGCTTTAATTTAATTTTTAGGTACTTATATTAAGTTACAATCTTGTGAAATTGCGAACTCGACGAAACTTATAGCTTTTAATGTTAACGAACCGGTTACAACGAAAAATACGCACCGGAGAACATATTTATTTGAATGCTGCTGTATGTATATCGGCTAATGCAATGTAACAATGTACATAAGTAGAAAAGTTAACGTAAGTACTTTTTAATAATTCTAGTTTTATTGACATCACGTTCCACCCAAATGCTGAAAATGAATGTAGAGATTTTCATAACTTGAGATGACGAGAGGAGATTTATTGTACGTATTTGAAAAACATTTACTATTGTTGTACTTATGTGTAATATAATAATAAAATCGATTTTTCGCATTGCAAACTAGTGTTTTCTTCTGACGTTTGTTTAATAATTTCTTGATCACTTCAGCTTAGATTTTTTAAAATATAAATTGGGTTATTGTAAGAATTCATTTTGCTGATCCCTGATCTTATTATATCAGTAATTACAAATATATGTAGGTACCTATACATATAATTCCCTAGTTAAGGTTTAGAATGAATTCCAAAACACTTGGAGAAAGTGCTGCTTTCTCCCGGGAGAGTAGCAACTTTCTATCCTGGGCATGTACTAGAGAAAGCAAGGTGGAGGCGCCGGTCTGAGATCGATTTTTGTTGTTAGAAGTTAGATCATGCAGGTTGTTCCTAGAGCAGGATTTGTACAATTATTACAACCTGTCTTCCACATAAAAGTGCGAATGGGATAATAATTATAATTACCCACGCAGAATAGTGATGAAGGAATTCATCACATGTGTCCTACAAATAATTCAGGCAGGAGACTTTTCGAAAATTTAGTCAATTTGTTTATTGCATTTATATTTAAAAGAATTTTCTAGTATCGATATCGACTACTAGCGCAATGGCATTCATCCATAAGAGCAACCAGGACTGCCGCACCGCCAATTGCCGCGCTGCAAATCACTGGGTTTCTTCTCAGACCTGTGATCAGAAATGGACAAATTTATTTTTGATGAATGTAAGGAATTTTTAACATTTGAGTCACAACCAGACCATAATTCTGGTTTAAAGCCAGCAAAATAATATTATGTTTAAAATAATAATATGGCAAGAAAGTACCGAAGAGACCGCAATAAAATCCCAGTGTAGCGCCACACAAGCCTGATCCGACCACCGGTCCCGGGTCCCACCCAGATATTGCGGGCAATGCCTAAATTGCATTGATTTAATACATTTCAAACCATAATTTATTTAGAATAATAATTTGTATAAATTTCAAGCATCATTTCTTGTGGACAACACGGTAAAATACATATTTTAATTTTTTTTTACCGTCCTGAAGACCATTTTGGCGACCAGATAAACTGTGGCTCCTTCTATGAATCTGGTTGTAATTGTCGTGAAGTAGTCGTTGTTGTTGTTCTGGAAGATGTCCGTGTAGAATCCGGCAACCACTGCAGCTATCCGCGCACAATCGAAAAATGTTAAAACCTACCAGTTTGTCTTGCTCTTGCTTTAATTTAACTTGTTTTAGGTACTTATATTAAGTTACAATCTTGTGAAATTGTGAACTCGACGAAACAAGCTTTTGATGTTAACGAACCGGTTACAACGAAAAAAACGTTCTATAATGCATATAACGTTGACCATTATAATGACTTTTTTGCAAATTATTTTGATACAAGCCGAAATGTTTAGCATCATCCTGAATTTCCACTTACATACGCCACCAAACAACACCGGAGGAATGACCCGCAGCACGCTGCTCACTATTCTTCCAATGACGACATCCTCCCTCCTTTCACTGTGACGGGGAGAAATTAATCGGCCATCTTCTCGCGAGTAATCACCTCCCCCGGAATTCCTTTCGATTGGGACGGGCGCTATGGGAGAGTAATCCGATCCTTGGGTCGACACTTCGGATTTGGCTGGACTCAGTCGTTTCAGAGGCATTTGGAATTTATTGGAGAAAAACCCTTGCGCACCATCAAAATCCAATGCCTTTCCTTTAGTTCCTTTGTGTGTTGGCTTCAATTTTGTCCAGTTTCAGAATATGTACAATTCATGATTGAGTAACGATATGGTATGTACTTAATGAGAAATTTCAGCAGTTCACACACGGAACATTTGTGTTTTTAATGGCCGAATTCAAATATGCTGGTTTATTTTGACTTTCTCGGCGTTATTTCATGTAAAATTGATTTCAAAAGTTCATTTTACTGCACAATTTATAATAGGACGATTCTTTTCGACATTCTAAATTTCTGAATATGGGTTTGTGTCATGGATAGACGCGCTAAATTGATTGGCTAATTTAAAACGGCATTGTCAATCTTCAATACACCTTCGACCTGTCCTGAACCTATCTGCTCGAGAAAGTATAGGGACTTCTTTGTAGGGACTTCTTCTGGATTTTCGGCATCTGGTCTGGATTTAGCAATCGACGTGTTAATGTATTTCAGCTAGAACATTTTATTCAAAAACATTTTATTCATTATATTCAAATACTGAAGTCATTATTATTTTTTACATAATAACATAATGCATGCATAAGTACAAGTAAGTTGTACAAGTGCATAATGTAAATACATATGTATTTATGTAATTATTTTATCTTCAGTCACATGCTCCACATCTGATATTGGATATCTGATCAACGTCCTTATTAACTTTCAGTACTTTTCGATCTTTCATACATTGTTGTCGTCTTTTGTTGTCTCCCAAAACATAAGCTCCATGATCCATGATATTAGATTAGAGCTACAACATTATAAATTGAAATACATTAAAATTCCTCTTCTCATAAACAATTCACGACCAATTTGATTGAATATAAATATCCATTTAAATTGCTGCAAAATATTATTCGAAAATATCCAAGTAAATTGTTATTATTGGAAGGGAATTCATGAGATGTATTCAATTCAAATTCAATTCAAATTCAGTAGTCATAGCAATTTCCTCGATGTCATCCTTTCGCATAAAATTTGTGTACGTAGTTTGCTGGACAAAATGGATGGGAAAAAGTTAAGTCATGCTTAAACGGTTAAAGATAATGTTGGACGAATATGCTCCATCAGAAATCCGGTGCAACTGCTTACGGGATAAAGATTGAAGAAGCAATGCGGATTCATCTATAGTACAGTTTTGAATAGATGCCTGTACATTTTGTAGAACGTATTCTATAGTTTTATTAACAGATCTAGTAATTGATAAAATAGTGGAATTCAGAAAGCACTAAAATGACGAATTGATTGTCTATTGTAAAAATCATTTAATTGGAGCCACATTGAACTTATGCAGTTTTCTCTCACGATGATGTCCTTCATATATAAAGATGGCATTTCCAATAGAATTTCAAATTCCCTTTGTTACCCTTCTTGCAATGTGCCTTCAATGCAGGACACTTGACCTTCAGATGAAGCTTCCAAAACATGTGAATTCACTGTCACCAGATGACTATGAATAAATACATGTATTTCCATTTTATTTTCATCCCATCCCGTTTTTTTTACCCTGCCATGACCCCGCTGCAAAAATGGATTGGGGACCAAATCGTTGGGAAGCAAGTGACCTCTGAGACCCTGAATTCATCCCCTAAAAAAATACGGAGACGACCCATACGGAGAATGTCCATGTTATGATTCACAAGAGAACATGACTTAAACATGTGTGCCGTGGTCCTTGTACTTTCTCCACACCATTTGGAATATATGGAGGATTAATGGGTTTTCCTAGGCGATGGTAGTACACAGCCAAAGGAAGAATGTATCCTCGGTATTTACATACTAAATGGTGCCCATGGAATTTTCGGGAGAGTAATACACTATACACATAATGCCATATAGTGAAAATAGATGGGCTCAATCTCTTCCATTCTCAGGACGGAATAGAATAGGCATGCAGCCCTTCATAATAATAATTTCTACCCAATATACATTCACTCAACATCCTCCGCCTCCCCCAAAATGCCGTTTCATTGTCCAATTTCCCACTTTAGCACAAGCTTCAACCTAGACGGTTCACATTCTGGGGGAGACGTCAAAAGAAGGAGACAAAAAAGCGAAGGAATGTCCGGAAATCGGGAGCGCCTGAAAAGAAACGGTGAATAAAGGGAGAAAGTAACAATATCCGAAGAAAGACCCGAAGAGGAGACAATCAGAATGTAAAATTTAGTATGCATGAGACTGGATAATAGAGAAAGAGAAGGAGACATATGTACCTATACTGAAACAATATAAAGAGACAAGAGATGAAGAGTAAAAAAAAGCGAGAAAGTCGCATGTTGACGAACAGAGAATGCGCAAGAAGATATAAGGAGACAGAAAAAGTGATGAAAAAGAGACGGAAATGTAAACGGAAAAGGGAGAAAAAGGCAAATAAGAGAAGACGGAAATGGAGAATAACAGATCATGGGAAAGAAAGAAAAGTTAGAAGCAATGTGAAATCCAGAAAGGAGAACCGAGAGAAATCAAGAGAGAAAGAAATGAGAGATAGAAAGAGAATTGAGAGAAAAAGCAAAGAGGAATGAGATAAATCAAAGAAAAAGAGATAAATCAAAGAAAAAGAGATAAATCAAAGAGAAAGAGATAAATCAATCGAGCAAGAAAGAGAAATTAGAGAAAAATCAAAGAGAAAGAGATAAATCAATCGAGCAAGAAAGAGAAATTAGAGACAAATCAAAGAGAAAAAGATAAATCAAAAACAAAGAGATAAATCAATCGAGCAAGAAAGAAAAACTAGAGATAAATCAATCGAGCAAAGAAGAGAAACTAGAGAAAAATCAAAGGGAAAGAATGAATGAGTTCGAATGCAAAGGCAAAACTGGGAAATTGAGCGAAAAGCAAAGGAAAAAGAAGGAGAAATGAGAGAGCAAAGGAGAAAGAGAAATAAATAAAAATGAGAGCAAAGGAGAAAGAAAGAAATAATAGCAAAGAAAAAAAAAAACGGCATGTGAGCAACGAAGAAAAAGAGAAATTACAGAGAACAAGGGGAAAGAAAGAGTAAAGTAGAAAAAGAGAAAGCAAGGGGAAAATAAGAAAGCAAGATAGAAAGCGAGAGAAAAAAGTGAAGGCAAGGAGCGACAAAGAAATGAAGGAAGAAGAAAAGAAATACCAAAGAAAGAGAGCAGCAACAAAAGAGAGAAAGCAAGAGAATTACATTATAGAAACAGAAGACGAAAAAAATCGAGAGAGAAAGCAAAGGAGAAAGCCAGCCAGTCTTGCCAAGAATCTCGGGTGCTCCCAAAAAACCTTATGGAGTGAATGCGACAAAGAAAAGCTGGGGAACAAAGGGGAATGAGAGTAAAGCAAGGAAAGAGAATGTTAAACAAAAAGAAAGGGAGAGAAACGCGGAGAGAGATCAAGAAGGATGTGGAGGCAGAGGAGGAGGATGGAGATGCCAAAGGAAAAATGCTGAGGCGGATGTCAGCAACAAAGCTCGAAACTTTCCCCCTCTCCGACTTTCTCTCTCTCTCTCTTTGCCATAATACAAGGCTTCTGTGTGTGAGTCGCCGCAACTCCGAAAAGGGTGACTATGGAGAATGAGAGAGAGAGAGAAAGGGAATATGTGAGAAGAAAGCTGGAGGAGAAAGTGAGAAGCCGACCGAAAGCCAAAGGTATACAAAGGGAGCTTTCCGCCTAGCTTTTCTCCAGTCGTGTCCAAATACTTGCTCCGAGTCAGCGGTGTCTTTTTTCCCTTTCCCACACACAAACAACTCCCGCCTTCAAAGTCTGGAAACGAAACAAACAGGATTTTTTATCCAGCTTCTCCAGCCTCTCTGCTTTCCCCTCCCATTCACTCCCTTGTTATTCCCATAACGTCTCATTCCATACCCAAATATATACGAAATAGTGTTCTTGCCACTCCAATCATTTACAAAAGTAAAGAGAAAGCGAGAGAGAGAGAGAGAGAAAGTGGAAGAAGAAAAAATTCTTGTGTACCGTGCTTCCTCTCTCTCTCAGTGGGATCGACAGGCCAAATAATTGCGAGGGACAATCCGCATTTCAATAGCCTGGGGCTGTACTTAATCGATTCCAGAGGGATGTGAAAATGAGATTACACGCCAGAATTATTTCCATCCACGACGACCCTCTCTACTCCAACACAGTCTTGGGCTCTTAAAATAAACTAAAATCCTTCTCCCACAAAGTTTTAATTGAAAAGTTTTATTTTTAGTGTAAACTTTTTGTCAAAGGAGTGGAAGAGAGAGAGAGAAGTGGAATTATTGTTATTGACATTTTACATTAGCTACAGAATGCTGGGCGTTGTTAACCTTTGATTAACAAAGGGGTAAGTGCAGGGGAAAGGCACTAAAATTGGCACGTTCAATCCAATTTGTCCCAGTGAAAGTCCCAAGAAAGGAAGAAAAAAATGTTTTTGTGACGAGAACAAAGAAATTTTTCGGACATTGTTAAGAAGGGATTTCTGTGTAAGACGCTCTCCAGTGAACCGAAGGCCAAGGAAGTTTTGAATTTTGTCTGTGCCTCCATAATTTGTCCTCGTTTTGTAAATGACCGTCATGGAAAACAAGTGGACACTTTAGTATTCACCGTGTGTCTTGGGCGGATGGCTTTCTCCGGAGGATTTAAAAGAGAAAGTTGAGCTGCTATTTTTTTCCTATTCGGACTAGACAAAGAGAAAAGGGATTCTGGTCACAATTCTCCTTGTCTTTTCAAAGTCACCCCAAATCTCCTCAGAGTGGCCTTATATAGCTCCTCTTTCCCCTTTTGCATCCGTCTCCTCTTTCCCCCCAAAAGGATTATCTTCTTCCAAAGTCCGCCCAAATCCTTTCCAATCCCCTTGCAAAGTTTCTCCTAGTAATTCCCCTTCCAAGGGTAACGTGTTTTTTTGGGGGAAAGTCTTCTTTGGCGGAGGATAGCCATTTTTAAACGAAGGATAGCCTTCTTTGGCCAAAAAAAGTTAAGCTCCAGAAGGGATTCTCCAGGAGGCCAAGGGCTAGTTTAGGTGTCCAGTTTGAGAAGGACATTCCTGATTTTGGACCCGATCCAGTGGAAGACCTTATCATCTTTGAGAATTTGGATCTCATGTTCAGACAATTTTTATGGTTGTGATTGCAAATGTAATTCCCCAGAAAAAAAGGATGCTTTCCCCAGAAAAAAAAGATACTTTCACCAGAAATTTCCTGGCCCATAATCAGCGCCATTTCAAAGGGAAGCACTGAGGGAATACACATTTCTTGTATTTAGTTTATGCCCACGAAATACACATTTCCCTCCCGATTTACGGGCGAAACACGAACTTTTGTGACGGGATTTGTTTTTGGTGTGTGAAAAGGAGAAAATAAGGTCAGGGGAAATAATACGGAGACATTTTTCCCCTCAGCAAAATACACTATTTTGGGGTCTTTCTCGTGTGTTATTATTGCCCCCTTTGGAGCCTGTGGAGGGAAAAGGGAAATGGGGTGGGGGGAATAATTGGCAAGAGTGCAAAAACACCCGCCTCATTACAAGGACCGTTGTATATGCAGAAAAAAAAAAGCTTTTTTACCCCCTTCTATTTATTGCTATTGGACTCCCCCCAAAAGCCTTTTGGACCTCGTATGCATGTTTTACATTTCCTCCCCCTCCACGTCTCTGTTATGGGAAATGAACGGGACAAGAACTAAGGGGATTTTATCATAGTATAAAAAAAAGGGAATTCCTCACAAACATTTTGAGAATATAAAGGAGTCACCACATCCTTTATTATGCTGGAGAAGCCCCACACAACAAAACAACAACAAGAGAAGTGGGTTTATGACCAAATCCAATAATCATCTCATCACCATTCACTGAGACGCCTTCCCGATCCTCCCTGGGGCAAGTCGTAAGGGAATCCCCCTTGTTTCCACCCGGACGTCGAGCAAATAGGAGGAAAAGGCAAACGTCAACAGGAAAGGGAGAAAGTTGGAGGCTGGAGTGAATTGGAAAGAAAAGGAAATTTTCGTCCCGCTCATTCCTCTTGAGGGACTTCCTCAATCCCCATCATGGATGATCATTTTTATGACGAAGAGGTAAGACCCAAAAAATCTATTTTTTTTGCTGAATTTTGTCGGTAGCTTCAAGGGTTTCGTCCTTGGAGTCTGTTTACCGTTTCAAATTCGCCTTGGATCACCAAAGAAAGTTGTACGAATTCTGGCGGAAATTTTCTTTTCGCTAATATGAGCATCAATAACCTTTTCCGGAATGATTTTCGGCTTATCACTACAAATCAAGGAATGGCATCCTAAGGAATTTGAATTAAAATTCGAATTACAGTACGTTTTTTTCCAAGGAATGGCATCCGAAAAAATTTGAATTAAAATTCGAATTAAAATACGTGTTTTTTCAAAGGAATGGCATCCGAAAAAATTTGAATTAAA